>JZKD02S1997919.1:46145-60278 GCA_000966675.3 Picea glauca
TTATTTCTACTACCACACTTTCTTCTACTATATTTGTGAAAATGGAGCTAAAACATCACCCTGAGCCCTGGTCCATATTAAACATCAACAACCCTTGTGTTAATAAAGTCCCATTTTTTGAAGACTTGGACAAATCAAGGGTGCTTGGCAATCCTATGATGTTGGTTGGGGGAATTTTAATTTCAGACTCACTTTAAGTTAAGTGTGGGGTGCAAACCCCTGAAGGGACCCTCTTTGGGATTTTTGTAATTAGTTTTTGGACAAAAATCATCTAATTGATCTTTCCCAATTAAGATGATGCCTACTTGGAGAACCTTGATATTGGGGGATGAAACTAGCTCTAAACGATTAGACTTTTTGTCAGTCTTGAAATTCTTACACAATAGTCCTTTAACATTAAAATATTGGGTGTCCGTAGGTGGTATCTCCAACCACTCTACCATCTTATTCTAGACTAATGCATGTGAAGATACTCCTCCCTCACCCTTTAAATTTAACCTTGCATGGATGTTAGAAGATGATTACAAGTCATAAACCACATCAACATGAATCCACTACAATCATGTGCCTCATGATTTGGATATGAAACAATTCATTGTCAACTTATCGAATGTAATGGCAGTTTCAAAAAAATGGGCTTAAGAGTACAATGGAAAATTGAAAATACAGTTACACGATCTTGAATATCAGATAACCACCCTTTACAGTGTCAATTCCACTGATGAATGGAATCTTGAGCTTCTAAATCAGATTAGGGAATCCAAAGGAAAGTGTCATTTGCTCTTGAGCATGGAAGAACAAAGGTGGCATTTAAAAACACATTCCCTATGGATTTCTTAGGGAGACAATAATACAAATCATTTTCACAATTATGCTAAGTTTAGGAAACAAGTCAATACTATATGGGATATTCAATATTTAGATCGTTCCATAGCTCGCTCCTTTCATGACAAGTCCATAGGGGTTTTCCATCATTTCAGCGCTCTCTTCCAAGAACCGATCAATTTTCCAATTCAGGAAGTTTTGGAGGTTGTTGCAAAATTTCCTTGGCTCATCACCAAAGACATGAATAGGGCCATATCCGAGGATGTTTCAGAATCTGAGTTGCATGCCACACTATCATCAATGTAGAAAGGTAAATGTGCTAGGCTTGATGGGCTCTCGATTGAATTTTTTGTTGGCTTTTATGAAATGATCAAAGATGATGAACTCATAGTAGCCAAGGAATCCAAGAGGTTTGGAAAAGTGTTGGGTGCATTCAATTATACGTTCCTTGCTCTCATTCCAAATAAAAAATATGGTAAAACTTTCGGTGACTATCGTCCCATCTCCTGTTGTAATGTTATGTACAAAATAATATCCAATACTATAGGTAGATCTTTAAATCCCATTCTCAGTGATATCCTAACTGAATAACAATTTGGGTTTCTTCAGAAGAGACAAATTCATTATGTGGTTTCTTTGGCACAAGAAAACCTACCCTCAACCCATGTTCACAAGTGTACAACATCCATTCTCAAATTAGATTTGTCCAACAATTACCAAAGGGTTAGTTGGACCTTCTTAAGTCTGGTTCTGATTCAATTGGGAATGAGCCTATAAGTAGTCAATTGGATCATAGGATATGTTTAGAACCCCACCTTCGATGTGTTTATCAATGGAGATTCTTCCATTTTCTTCCATTCTTGATGGGGTATCTATAAGGGTTACCCGTTGGATCCTTTTATTTTCCTCTTAGTTGTTGAAGCTCTCAACAGTTTGATCAAGGAAGCAAAGTCCTCATGTAAGATAAAAGGGGTCATGGTGATAGGTCAGGAATCCCTTTCTCACCTCCTCTTTGTTGATAGACATCCTTTGCTTCACCAATGGCTCTCTTAAGGATGTTGGGGCCCTAAGAGGCATACTCAATACTTTTCATTAAAGCTGCATGTATGCTTATAAATGCAAAAAAATATTTTATCCTTTTCAATGAAATCAATGAGGTTGATGAAGGAGTATTTGTGAGTACCTTCCTTACCCTCACTCCAAGTTACTAGAGGATTTCAAATACCTTGAGTTTTTCCTTAAACCCAATAAATACAAATTTATAGATTGGTTATGGCTTGGTAAAAAAGTGGAAAAAATAATTACTCACTAGACTACTAGTTTCTTTTCAAGAGGAGGAAGGATCACCCTTTTCAAGGTCGTTTTGGAAGGAATTCCAGTATATTGGAGTTTTATCGCCACTGTTCCCAAATATATACTTATAAATAATGGATATTAGTTAATAATGGAGACTCCTCTAAACTGAATTATGGTTCCAACCCTCTAAACCGAATTTCATCCTATATAATGCACTCCTCATTGATTAAATGAATGTAGTGCATGGATTTTCATTGGTAGCCTCCAGGTGTTGCTTCGCCTAAGAGTAGTCAATTTCTTTCATTCCTTCACTTTCAAGTTGGTATCAGAGCCATGAAAGATTGTTTTTGAAATAATTTTTTTTCGAAAGATTGTTGAGTTTGGGAGCCAGGAAGGACACACAGGTGGTGCACGAAGCTTGCAAAAAATCGATTGAATAGATGGCCACAGGATTTAATTGATAGTTCCATCTATAAAAAGGGAGAAGGAGTTGAGCTCTTCGCTGGATCATTTTTTTTTAGAGAGGTGGATCCGTCGTTGAGAGCAAGGAAGCCATGCCATGTTGTTGTCTGAGAGAGGCGGATCACTAGTTCCCTCCACCTTCACATCACCCAGAAGTTGAAGGAAACATTTGGATGACATTATTAAAGGAAGTTGAATCGGAGTTGAAATAGGAAAAAATGATATCCACTGGGACTAAATTTAATGGTCATGACATGCTGAACATTAAATCCCTGTGTACCCAAGTTATATTTCTGTCAAAGTATAGAGCACAACTCTTCGATTATTCATGAAGCTAAATGAATGTTATTTCTCGTAATATGATAGTTCTTGTAGGGGAACTTGTTGGTGCCTTCCTTATTTATCATGAAGAGAGATTGTTGAATCTTGCAAAAGTCTGCAATTCTTAGACAAAGAACATTTTTTTCTGCATCAATTGGTTTCTCCGAATTTGCTCCACTAGATCATTGTTTGTGATTTTTTTAGTTCACTAGATTGTTGTGTGGGCAGTTGTTTGAAAGAACACTAGGTGTCTGTTTACTGCATTGACTTCCTAGAAGGATAAGGAGTTTGCAAGGATGGTGAATCCACTTGCAAAAACTTATCTCAATGAAGCCAATAAGCTAGATGGCTCAAATTTCATCAATTGGAAATTCAAGATGTAGACCTTGATGGAAGGTTATGGTGTGTGGATGATCGCAAAAGGAGATGAAGCATGCCACGATGCAGCTGTAGGTGTGACATTGGCAACAATCCAAGATTGGGATAAGTAGGAGAACAAAGCTAAGGTCTTATTACGAATGTCTATGAAAGTTAATACAATTCCTCACATTAGAGATGCAAAGACTTCTAAAGAAAACTGGAAAGAACTTAAAGATTTGTATGAGACTAATAATACAAATCGTATTCTTTTTCTGAAGAGTAAATTGAAGTATTAAAATCGATATAAATGAGTCTGTTAACATTTTTCTTGGGCGAATTAAAGACATGAAAGATAAATTGGGAGATATAGGAGAAAAAGTGTTAATCATTGATCTTGTCACAATTTCCATAAATGGAATGCTAGAGGACTATCAAATGTTTATAACAGGCCTTGCAGTGAGAGAGAAATATCGTACCTTTGAGGAATCGACAGGTATATTGCTACAAGAAGGAGAGAGGCGCACAAATTTGAAGTAGAATTTGAAGCCTCGGAATTCAAACTTAGTACTATGGATAAAGAAGAGATTCCCTGAATGGAAACTAGGAGAAGGAGGCAGAGGAAGAAGTTCATTTCAGAGGAAGTCATTTCCAAAGCCAAATAAAGGTATGCCATCTAATAGAAATGAACCTAAATGTTTCTATTGTGGTAGGACTGGTCATCTTGCCAGAGAGTATGATAAGAATAAAAATGATGAGGCTAGACATAAAAATAGAAAACATTCAGGACATTTTGCAGAAGAAAACCCTAATTTTGATTCAAAAGATCTGAGATTGTTTGTGTCTAATGATCCACTGTCTGTTGAAATTGATCATGTTGACGCATGGTTTGTTGATTTTGGAGCTTCAATTCACATGACATGTAATAAGAATTGGTATATAAACTTTAAAGAAACACATAATGGTGCCCATATTTATCTTGGAGATGATCACTCTTATCAGATCAAGGGATATGGAGATATTTCAGTAACACTTTCGAATGGTACTATCAGACACATTCACAATGTTTTATATGTCCCTTGGATAAAGAAAAAGTTGATTTCAATGTCCACAATTATAGATCAGAATTTGAAGGTCGAATTCTTAAAGACACATTGTATAGTGAAGGACTTGCATGATCATTACAAAATTGTTGCCTCAGGAGTTAGAGTTGGAGTTATGTACAAACTTGATGTCACCAGTAAGAATCATTAAGCATTGACTTATGCAACTATGCCTATAGAAACTCTTTGGCACCAAAGGTATGGTCACATTAATTATCATGATTTGTTGTTATTACAAAAACAAAGTATGGTTGAAGGACTCTCTATGTTGAAGAATCAGTATGCTTGTTGTGAAGGGTGTGCATTAGGAAAGATGCACATAGATGAATTCCCTTCTAATTATGATAGGATAAATAAAGATGTATTAGAACTTATACATATTGATGTTTGTTGACCAATGCAGACAAGGTCCTTAGGTGGTGCTTATTATTTTTTTCTATTTATTGATGACTGCACAAGATACACGTGGGTTTATTTCCTTAGGAAAAAGAGTGATGTTTTTTAATACTTCAAGGAATTTAAAAACATGGTGGAGAAGAAAACATGAAAGTCCATCAAAATCCTCTGCTCAGATCAAGGGGGAGAGTACATATTAGGGAATTTCATCAAGTATTACAAATATAATGGAATCGTACAACAATTTATAGTACCCCACACTCCGCAACATAATGGAGCGGAAGAAAGAAAAAACAAAACTCTGGTGGAGTCTGCACGAAGTATGATGAAAGGTACGAATCTCTCAAATCTTTTTTGGGTTGAGGCCATTAGCACTATTGTTTATTTAAAGAATAGAAGTCCAACAAGGTTTCTTGATCATAAAACTCCTTTCAAGGGCTTGTATGATTCTAAATCAGCAGTTAATAATTTGAGGATATTTGGGTGTAAATATTTTGCACATATTCCAAAGGAGAACAAGAATAAGCGTGATTCTAAAGATATCAAATGTATTTTTATAGGGTACTGTTCAGAATTTAAAGAATATAAATTGTTTGATCCATCTACTCACAAATAGTTTGCAAGTAGAGATGTAATTTTCCATGAGAAAAAAGAAGGAAATAATGAAGACAACAGTCATGAAGGATGGCATGTACTTCTTGAATATGAAGAGGTCAAAGAAGAACAACACCAGAAGGAAAAGGCACCTAGTGACATGGATACATCCAACAATGAACAAGAATCTTCACAAAATGTATAAGAAGTCACTAGCCAATTGAGAAGATCTTCACGACAAGTTCGTCCACCTGAAAAATATAAAGATTATGCCTTGATGAGTAGTATTTCAAATGTCATAGAACCCATGAGTTTTAATGAAGCTAATGAACATGAAGAGTGGAGAAAAACAATGGAGGAAGAATATGACTCTATAATGAAAAACAAAACTTGGGAATTGACTGAATTGCCTAAAGATAAAACGCCCATAGGATGTAAATGGATATAAAAACCTAAATTCAAAGCAGATGGTAGTATAGATAAATATAAATCCAGATTGGTGGAAAAGGGGTATTCACAGAAGGAGAGCATTGATTATGAAGAAACATTTGCACCAGTAGCTAAATTAAATACTATAAGATTGTTAATTGTATTAGCTACAAAGTACCATTGGAAGATTCACCAATTAGATGTAAATTTTTTTTTCTTCTGAATGGTGAGTTAAAGGAGGAGATTTATCTTACTCATCCATAGGGGTTTGTGAAAAGTGGTCAAGAACATTTAGTGTGTAAATTAAATAAAGAACTGTATGGACTGAAACAAACACCTATGTCATTGTATGAGCAAATAGATTCCTTCTTTCTTTAGGAGGGTTTTATGAGGAGCAAAAGCGATCCAAATCTGTATACCAAGTTTGATGAAAAGGGGCATGTTGTATTTATTTCCTTATATTTTGATGATTTAATTGTTACAGGAAATTTAGAAAAAATGATTAGTGGAATTAAGAAGCAGATTTAGGTATTTGAAATGAAATATCTTGGTGAGTTACATTACTTCCTAGGTCTTGAAGTTCGGAGAAATGCTAGTCAAACCTTTGTGTCTCAAGATAAATATGTCAAAGAAGTACTTAAGTAGTTTAAAATGGATTAGTGTAAATTTTATTATGTTCCAATGCACCAGAACATGAAACTTTACTGTGATGATGGTTCAAAGGAGGTAAATGGTACAATGTATAGACATATGGTGGGAAGTTTGAACTATCTCACTACAACCAACCTGACATAGCATATTTTGTTAGTGTGTTAAGTCAGTTTATAGCAAAACCTATAGAAAACCATTGGAATGCAACGAAACGGGTACTCGGGTATCTCAAAGGAACAATTGATTATGGTATTAAATATACTAATTTATTCGATGTTGAGCTGATAGGTTACTAAGATTTAGACTAGGCTGACAATCGAGTTGATCAGAGATCTACTATAGGTTATGTCTTTGGCATTGGATCCAAGATTGTTTCATGGAGCAGTAAGAAGCAGCCTACTGTATATTTGTCATCCACCGAGGCATAATATAAAACATTGTGTGCAACAACTTGTGAAGTTGTTTGGTTGAGAATACTACTTCAAGATGTTGGAGAAGAACAAAGGAAAGATACAATAATCAAATGTGATAACGAGAGCTCACTCAAGTTGGCAAATAATCAAGTTTACCATTCAAGGACAAAACATGTTGATACTCACTTTCATTTTATTTGAGAAAAAATGCACTGTAATCACATTGCTTTAATGTATTGTAATACTAGTGAAAATGTTGTTGATATTTTCACTAAGCCTCTTCGGAAGATAAAATTTAAATTGTTTAGAGAGATGTTAGGTGTGGATGTAAATTCTTTCTCCATAAAAGAGAATACTTTAAATTAATGGAGATTAGTTAATAATGGAGACTCCTCTAAACCAAATAATGGTTCCAACGGTCTAAACAGAATGTCATTCTATATAATGTACTCCTCATTGATTAAATGAATGCAGTGGGTGGCATGTTTCTTTCATTCCTTCTTTTTCAAGTGGTATGTTATCCAAAATACAAGAGTTGAGTTTCTCAAGCTTTTGCAGCACTCATTCTTTTTTCTCAAGCTTTTGCAGCACTCCGTCTTTGGAGACTAGTCCATAACACTGGCATGTGGGGCTGTGTTATGAAATCAAAGTATTTTCAAGGGAAGACTGTGGAGGAATGGTTTAGAAGCTCGTGCAAGTCTTCTACAGGATCCATAGTATGGAGAGCCTTGGCTCCATCTTTCCCCCTTATCGGCCAATGTACAGCCTAGAAGATAATAAGCAGTAATAAGGTGCGTATAGGGAAAGACCCATTGCTGGGATCTGACGATCTCCCTTCCCACCTCTTTAATTGCTAAATTACATGAAAACAATATTTTTCGTTTTTTAGCTATTCTAGAGGTTAGATTTCGCAAGCCCATGGAAAAGAAGGTTGGAAAAATGATGAAGTTTTGGGCTTGTCTGGACAAGATGCCCTCGCCTAGTCTCAGAATGTCGAGCTGCTCATTCTTAACCATATCCAGCTCTCTGAGGACGAAGAAGACACGCTAGTATGGTCAAGAAATCCTTCCTCTGGGGATTTCAGTGTCAAGCTTGGCTATCGAGCTCATATTGAATCCACACAACCCCATGAGAAACAATGGTGGTGAGCCATCTATGGAAGTTAAAATCTCCTCTAAAAAGAAAAAAAATTCTCTCGCTCGCGATATGAAACAAGTTGTTCACTTAGGACAATTGTCTCAAAAGGGGCTGGATCGATCCAAGTTATTGTTTACTTTACAGAGCAAGCAAGGAATCAGTATGGCACCTTTTCATCTCTTGTCCCTATGTTGTTCAAGTTATGACAAAGATAAAAACTGTGTTTGGGTAGTCATGCATTTGGAGCAGTAATAGTTTGGTCAATTGTCTTAATGGATGGCTCTCAAACGACGTAGTCAAGCCTTATCCAGGTTTTTCCTATATCCTGGTTCAAATCATTTGGTGGGTACGCAATTCTCTCATTTTCAGAAATGAATTCCTGCCCCCCGAAGTTGCTGCTGGGATCATTGTCAAAATTGCAAATGAATTTAAATTGGATACCAAAGAAAAAAGGCCCAGGGTTCCCGTTATTCCCTGGGATTCTTCTATGGGGTCTCACAAGGCCATCCGGTGTGGCGTTGGGGTGGTAATCCATATCTCTCTCTCCCATTTTTTCCACGTCAGGTACTCCCCTGGGAGGGGATATAACACCAGGGCCGAGTTTATAGGATTATGATTGTTGCTGGATTTTATAAAGAGAAAAAGAATCCCGAAGATTCAAATTCTTGGGGATTCAAAACTCATTGTGGACTGGGGCATCCACAAAGCAACGGTTATAAGTTCCCGCTGCAGGATATTCGCCAAGATTTGGACGCTCTAGAATGGTTTTCCTGCAGGCATATCCTACGCGAATTGAACTCTAAAGATGACGCGGCCTTATCAAAAGAAAGCTCCGACGCTTCCTACAGGTGCATGTGGCATCTATGAAATCAATGACGGAGCAGAGATAGTCTCCATGGACTTCGTAGAATTGTTTTTCTCTTTCTATTGTTTTAGCAGAGACAGGACTCTTTTTTGTTTTTTTGGTAAAAGCAACGGTCTGTACAACAAGGATAACTAATCGTCCGTACGGGGATTTTCGAGTTCATTTTTGGAACGGAGTCAAGCTAAGTAGGAGTATTTTTTTTTTTTAGGTTAAAAAAAATGGACTTGAATTTGGTTAGATTTTCAGGGTTAACTTGAGTTTTGTATGGATCAAAGTTTAATGTATTTCAAAACCCTATTTCAGGGGTTTTGTTCCATTTTAAACCAACCCAAATATTCAGAAAATAGATCAGAATTCTCGATTGATAGAAAATTTACACCGCAGCCCCAAAAAACCTGTCGAAAAAATAACTAAGAGGAAAGATTACTCCCAAATTAACCCACTCATTTTGGAACTGAAACATATATATTTCAATCAAAATATAAACTTAAAAAAAACCAAAACATAATCATGACAACAAATTTCTATTTGAACTTTGCCTTTAAAAATAATAAACATATAACACAATCACGGTAACAAATTTTACTATTTGATGTGAATGTATTCAATTTTATTTGAAAAATAATATTCTATGTTTTAATGATAATAATCTTTAGAAAAAAGGCAAAATGTATATTACATCTAAATATGGAAAAAAGTCAAATATATTTGGGAACAAATTTAACTATTTGATGTGAATGTATTCAATTTTATTTTATAATATAAATAAATTTAGCAACTGGTCACGTCAAATCGAATCACATTCATGGTTAGTGATTGCATGTGTCATCTTTGAGTGCTTTCGCCCCTCCTTGTGATGGTTTAATATAGTGGGGTAGATACCCCCCAAGAAAAAAAACACATGTGGTATTACACACCTAGGTGTAAATATCATGTAAGGGTGGTTTGGAGCCCCCGTAGGGGTTGTTAAAACTAGTTGTTGACCCCCCGAAATTTGGGGCTTCTAGTGTGCTTGAAGTTAAGCACGATATAGCTATGGGTGCAAGCAATACCAATTTATGAATCATCTTAGGGGACGGCTTGAAGAATGTTATCACTTTTGGTTGGGCATGTACTCATACACCAACATATTTGAGTCTCTGTTTGGGAAATAGTTGTTCCTTGGTGATTCACAATTTAGCACATCAAATGAATTTGGAGTTTTGTTTGGAGGTATAACACTTCAATCTTAGTGCTTGATTGATTATTATGAGTTAGTGCTCGGTTGATTATTATGAGTTAGGTCATGTCACAGGATTCACAAAACAAAGAGATATTTACAGTTCTAAGTTCTAATAGAGGATAGGATTTGTAGTTTAGAGAAATATTTGCAGTGTTAATTAAATATTTTGCAGAAGAAGTTGTAGAGGATTTGCAACATATTTGCAGAGGATAAGGTATTTTATTTATATATCTACAATTTCTTCTAAAATTTGGTATTTTTTTAATGGCTTCAACCAATAATTTAGGGTTGACTCAAGGACCAGTTCTTGTTGGAAAGAATTATGAGTTCTGGTTTTTAAGGATGAGATCTTTCCTCCAAGCCCAGGAAGTTTAGGAACCGGTGGAAAATGGCTTCACAGATCCATCTCCGGTAGACCTGGATACCTTGACAAATGCATAGATAAATTCTCTTGCAAAACATAGAATGAAATAGAACAAAGCCAAATTTTGGATTCAAATTTTGTATATGACTCAATTGTCTCCAAGAAAATTGGTGCAACTTCAAATGAGCTTGGGATATTCTCATCTCAGCATGTACCAAGGTAATGATAAGGTGAAGACACTAAAGCTTCAAACATTGAGAACACAATTTGAAACCCTGAAGATGATTGACACATAGAATGTTGATCAGTTCATGACTAGAGTGACGAGTATAATAAATTAGATCAGGATCAATTGTGAGCAAATTGTTGATCAGAGGATTATTGAAAAATTCCTTATAAGTTTTCCCAATAAATTCGAAAT
The DNA here is from genome assembly GCA_000966675.3 of Picea glauca. Taxonomy (NCBI): domain Eukaryota; kingdom Viridiplantae; phylum Streptophyta; class Pinopsida; order Pinales; family Pinaceae; genus Picea; species Picea glauca. Next base: position 57,002 of record JZKD02S1997919.1, read on the forward strand.
GGAAGTAACTACCATTTTGGAATCCAAATACTTGTCTACTTTTTCAGTAGAGAAACTAATGGGATCACTTATATAACATGAAAAAATACTCAACCATGAAGAAGGGTCATTGGAACATTCTTTCAAGACTCAAACTTCTTTCAGCAGAGGTAGAGGAAGAGGATACAGAGTTAGGAGTAAAAGAGAGAGAGGAAATCAACATGCAGAACAAATACCCACACAAGAACAGTCCAAAAACTCTCAAAATCAAAGAGAAAGAAGTGAAATATGGACAAAAAAATCCAGAATTCAGTGTTACTATTGCATGAAGTATGGTCACTATGAGAATGAATGTAGAAAGAAGTAGTTAGATTAGAACAAAGACAAAGGAAATGTCTCAAACAATAAAGGAGAATCATCTGAAGCAATGCTTCTTTCATGCCATACAATAGAAGATATTCATACCAAGAACCTCTAGTTGTTAGACAATGGATGCAACAATCATATGGCAGGTAACAAAAAACTAATTTCAAGCATTGAAAATTCTATCAAATCTGAAATTACTCTTAGTGATGATTCTCAAGTAAAATCTATAGGAAACGTAATTGCATTTGTTCTCACTAAACAAAATCAGAAGAAAAACATGTACATGATGTATATTATGTTCCAAACCTTAAACAAAATCTGATAAGTGCAAGAAAATTGATGGAACATGGATATGATGTAATTTTCAAAGGATCAACATGATTTATTTTGGATAAATCACCCAATAGTAGACTCATTGCAAAAATGGAAAAGATGAATAATAAGATGTTTCCATTCAATCTAAGAATTGTAAATTTATCCTAGTCATATGCACAAAATGTCTCAAACATAGATGAGACTCAACTGTGGCATTCTAGGCTTGGCCATATTCCCATTAGAAGCCTTAGTCTTCTCCAAAATCATTCAATGGTCAAAGGACTCCCTGTTCTAAATGAACAAGACAGTCCTTGTGAAAGTTGTATTCTTGGAAAACATAAAAGAGATGCATATTTCCAACAACCTCTCAGAGTGCAAAAGAACATTTAGAACTAGTTCACATAGCCCTGTATGGATCAATGCAAACTCAATCCATTAGCTGTATATTTTATTTTTTTACCTTTATTGATGATTTTAGTAGAAAATTTTGGATTTCTCAAAAACAAGTCTACCACTTTTTCAAAGCTTAAATAATTCAAAGCTAAAGCAGAAAAATAGAGTGGAAAATATGTTAAAGTGCTCAGGTCAGATGGAGGAGAATACAATTCAAATGATTTTGTATATTTTTTTACAAAGCAAGGCATCATAATTCAGATTACAAACAGATATAATCCACAACAAAATGGACTGGTTGAAAGGAAAAACCAGACCATCATGAACACGACCAATACTCTACTAAAAAAAAGATTTTTTCCAGTGAGTATTGGGTTGAAGCTATTGCTTGTTCATTTTACATTCTAAATAGATATCCCACAACAAGTGTCAAGGATAAAGTACCTCAAGAGGCATGGAGTGGAACAAAGTTGAATGTCTCTCACTTCAGAATTTTTGGTTGTATTTCTTTTTCACATATCCCTAAAGAGATGAGAAAGAAACTTGATAGCACAAGTGAAAAATGAATATTTGTGGGATACAATGGACAATCAAAAGCTTACAAGTTATATAATCCAATCACCAACAAAATTTTGGTGCGTAGATATGTCAAATTCTTAGAGAATAAATCATGGAGTGAGAAGGGAAATCAAACATTGGATAGTCAAAATCCACTACAACAAATATATGAACAAAATGGATACTCAGAACAATAAACACATCTACTAAGGCTACCAAGGTTACAAGTACAACAACAATAAGAACACTCTGGAAATGGTTCTTCTTCCAACAATGATTCACTTTCTTATGTCTAAAATCAAAGAATAAGAAGCATAAGAGAAATTTATCAACAAAATGATAACAATGAGAAGCAAAATTGTTTTTCCTTACTATCATGTCATCCAACATTAGGTACAAGCCATAAATCAAGAAATATAATCATAGAAAGAAAAAAAACATGGAATCTTCTTCATATACCGATAGAAAAATCCAGTATAGGTGTCAAGTGGGTTTACAAAACAAAAATAAATGAGAAAGAAAATATTGGGAAGCAAAAGGCAAGGTTAGTTGCCAAAGGTTTCTCTTAACAACTTGGCATAGAATATGGTCAAAACTTTGCTCCAGTAGCAAGTTTACATATAGTGAGAACTATTTTAGCCACTAGAACTCAAAATAAATGGAAAATATTCCAAATTAATGTAAAGCCAACATTTTTAAATGCCGTACTGTAAGAAGAAGTATATGTAGATCAACCACCGAGATTTGAAGTCAAAGGTATATTTTTTTGTCAAAAACCGTATGCTATAAAAAATTTGAAAATATTTAAAATGGATCAATGCAAGCCACTAGAAACTGCTATTGCATTAGGAACACAATTGAGCAAAAAAAAAAGGATCAACAATTGATTCAACTTTATAAAAGAGGCTAGTAGGTAGTCTCATGTACCTTACTACAACTAGACCTGATATTATGTATGAAATGAGTTGTGTTTCCAGGTTTATGGAATCCCTCAAGGATTCTCATTGGAAAGTTGGAAAAAGAATGCTAAGGTATGTTGCAGGGACACTCAATTATGGTTTCTGGTACACAAATTTTGAAGATCATTCACTCACAGGGTACACAGACAATGACTTTGTAGACAATATTTATGATAGGAAAAACACATATGAATATGTTTTTGATTTGGGAACAAATATTATCTCATGGGCATCCAATAAACAACCCACAGTATCAATATCATATGTAGTAGAAGAATATGTAGCAACAACTTCAACATCGTGTCATGCAGTACGGATGATAAGTCTTTTAAATTATTTGGCACATATGGAAAAGGTTCCAACTCCTATTTTTTGTGATAATAACTTAGCCATTGCATTTTAAAACAATCATGTGTTTCATAGGAAAATCAAGCATATTGACACTCACTATAACATCCCGCTCTGGCGCACTTACAAAACTTATTCTTTGAGGACACTTGCTCGCAAGTGATCTAGATTTTTATGATGATAAAACTGTTTCCTTCATTATGATGCGTTACGTTATATGACAAAATGTTTTTTTTTTTACTTCGTTGATGTAGACAGGTGCTGCTGATTCGGTTTCTTTGAGTGTGCAGGGTTTCGGACCTTGAGGATGCAGAGGCATCAGTGGAACTTCCTTGGACTCCGGATTGAGTCAGGGAGTG
>JZKD02S1997930.1:50239-60277 GCA_000966675.3 Picea glauca
TAGATCGGCTAACGGAGCCGCTAAACCCGTCAGGGTGGTTCATTCCAAACGGCTTGGGTTATTAGACAACCCCGGACCGGTTCCACTCTCTCAGTTGACGGACGGTCGATTTCGCTCGTCAACACGACCATGATTTCCTTGAGATGATTTAAAAGACAGAATCAACGATGACTTATTTTTATCTCCAATATGGGTTTCTAGTCATCCATTCCTCCTTCAAAATTGGCAATTTTCTTTCTCCCTGAGATGTTTTGGGAGAGTGAACCACCATGAAACTTTGATCTTGATATTTTGTGGGGCTCCTATGATATCATACCTAATATGAAAAACTCCCCTTTATCCTTGTAGCTTTGGATATTAGGTGTACACTTGTCATTTGAAGAGGATCCCATGAACTTGGTGTTACCTCTCCTCCATGTGATTTTGGTAGTGGATTGATTATGGTTGAGATAATTTATCTTGTCACCTTTAATTGGAGTCTTTGGTGGAATATAGAAGGACACCACTTGGCATGTCACCAATCATTGGGCCTCAGTTGATAATGAGGTTTGTAGGACTTTTAATGGTAAATATTAAGGTGGAAGGCTTCAAAGATGCAATATTGATATTACGATTGTCACATAGAATAGAAGTGATAGAGAATGGAAGAAAATAGAAGAATGAAGAAGCAAATAAAAGAATGGATATAGGATACATTTAGAAATAATATGGAGGAAAACAAATAAATAAGGTCAATCCTATAGAGATGTAATAAGAAGAAAAAAATATTGCTCTAAAGGCACGAAAATAATAATGAAATAATTAATACTTGAATGAATGTCTAATTACATTGAATGGGCTCAATTATATTATAGCACATGCACCTTTATCAAGGAGTCATGACTCTAATTTTTTATAATGCATTTGTTGTAATTATAATTATACTAAGGGGGGGTGAATCAATATAAGATACTTTTGTTGGACACACCGACCACACTGAGAGGGGGGGGGTGAATCAATGTAGGGATATTTTCACTTCTTTACAAAACACCTTAGTTAGAAATTACCATTTGCTCATTAATTCCATTCATACTTAGTTTCTTACATATCACAACAACAAACATTATCAATAAATCATCACCATAAAGAACACAAGGCACACAATATATATGTATAAGTTTATTTTGTATTACAGACTACAATCCTTGGGGTTTATCAACATCAACTAAAAAGAGAAACAAATCCACAAGAGCACCAACTCTCAATGTAATAATTATCTTGTAGATCTCAACACCAACTGAGATGTGAGAATTCCAATCCTCAAGTACAAGACCCCACTTGTGAACATAACCAAATCTATCAATAGGTACGCGGCCTATCAATATTGCAGTATGCATATTTACACGACCTGCATGTATTGTAGCACACAAATGTACATGCTCTTCCTTATGTCAACTTGCGTACACCTTCAAAAACTAGGGTTTCTAAAACTTCAACCTTTTGGCCCTTTAAACCCTTTCTTCCCTTGTCACATGCACTTGTGACTTGTCATTGCAATCTTCCTGTCACTGCCAATATGTACCATAACCAATCACAAACATATCTATACCATACAGCAACCTATGCATGCTCCTCATGAATACACAATCACAGATCATGGATATCTCTCAATCATAATAGAATTGAACTACTCAACCAACCAGCTACCATATTCATACATCAATACAACCATATAAATAATTCCTCAAGCATTCACCATACCATGATAAAGTCTAAACATCAAGACAATATTTACCCATACGAGAAGGTCTGTAGTAGATATGAACCTGTAGAATGTTGATCTGGAACTTGCTTTAGACTTTAGGAATATGGCACCATCTCTCACTAAAGTTTTCATGTCCTTGCCAAATGTACTCTCCTTGATCTCTTTCATCACATGTACTTACACACCCTGGCCCACTACATCCCACATACTACTTCAAAAAACTAGGATTTTCTGAACCCCTGAAACTTTCGCTGTCAAAACCTTAGACTTATGGAATTTTTGATGTGTCCATGAGTACTTGCAATGAATATTTCACCAGAATAGATATTAAATATACTCAAGGGATTCACACATAAGAGACCCTTTCTCTCTTATTTATACTTCACCAAGTAACTTCCTCATCTAACCAACTCTAACCAACTTCCTTCTTTTGGGGCTAACCCACTTCTGACCGCTTGTCCACTTATAACTACTTTCTCCACAAATAGTAACTTCTCCACTTCTAGTTGCAAATAATGTATTTTTAATTGTTTTCTTGTTGCAACCACTTAAACCATGAATAACCACCTTTACTGGTAAACTTCTTATAGGATCTTCTAGAATAATTTGACTTATTTGACCTTCCCGGGGATCCTAGTCAACACATGAGAGTTCTCCAACTTCATATGGGCATAACTCTCTAACCATGAGGAGTTATGTGACGTTCCACATATCACCGGAAATGACATGCCAAGCACTATCCATATAGAATAGTCTCACTTACAAATCCATTGATCTTCATTACATTATTCCACAATAAACCTTGGGTTCCTTAACAACACATCTAGGATGACTCAACTACTTAACCATTTGGACTTCACAAAGCGTCTTCCCGTGAGGGATTTCACCATAAAGGGACCAATTTGGAGTTCAACCATTTGGTACTTCTTTATTAATCATAACAAGACAACAATGACCAACATTTACATTATCCCATCTATACATCAATTCATCTGGAACATCAACCCATGACAACACATCACTATGATACCTCATGACATTATCCCTCAGACATCAATTACATATATGACCACATCATCCAAAAATAAATACATCAATGTTACAATGACAACACTTGACATCAACTCTTTGACATCAATGACAACATAATGTAATCCTCCCCCTTTGGCATTGATGGCAACACCAACATTGATGTCAACACCAATCATTGATGGAAACACTTGGATATGGAAATGATACACATAAATATTCATCTCTCCACATGAATGTGTCTATCTCTCCCCTTTTGACATCAATGGAAAAGGGTAGTTCTCATCTTGGGGCTTCTCCCCTTTCCTGAAATATTCTTGGGGATGCTCCCCCTGTCTGGATTCCTTTGAGCTTCCTCTGAATAATCTCCCCCCCTTTGGACAAGGGATATCACTTTGATGCAATGTTAGTGGCATGGATGCCAATCAACTCTCCTCCTAGAATCATGTCGTTGCAACCAATCATGGGAAGAAGAATAACCCCCCCTGTGGGTATGTCTCCCCTTATATTCTCTACAATGTGAACAATATGATACCATTGCAATCTATTTCTACTGCAAATTCTATTGCTCAATCGGAACATAGATCAACTTCTCAAGAATGATTTGCTCTTTGTATGACAATCCTTGGACTTGTACATGCATCAAACTCGTTCCATACCATACTTCATGAAGAAAAATATATGCCAACAATGAATAAATAATCATGAACAAAACATCAACCATGTATATTTGGTGCCATACTGTGTGCCAACCATGCACAACATCCATGTACATCAATACCATACAATATACCATAATATATCATCAATGGAGTGTATCAACCTTATGCCAAGAACATGTGTCAACCATGTACCAACCATATGCTTCTATCAACATGCCAACCATGTGCCTCAAACAAGTTTTATATCACTCATGATATGCTTCTACCATGAACCAAGTGTCAGAAACCATGTGTCAAGAAATGTATCTCAACCATCAACCATCAATCAATGTATCAACCAAGCATCTCAACTATATCATCATACATCATGTACCAAAGAGGATATGTTAAACAAGTAATACCAATGGTGTATTTTAACCAAGTACTATCACCCCCAATCATTTTCCATCTACAAGTGCATCAACCAAGCACCAAACTTCAACAAGATGAAACACAATCAAAATGTTCTCCCATACATGTATGTAATATCAACCATAAACCATGTGCATACTACTAGCAAGTGCCTCAACCAATGTACCAAGTATGTACCAATCATGTATCAACTATAGATCAAGCTATGAATCATCAATGATGTACAACATAATCACCTTATCAAATCATCAACTACATGTCCCAATATGTAGCTCAAACACATGACAAATCCATGCACGAATCCATCCAAAAAATATGCCTCTAATAATACATCATAATATATATCAATGAGATGACATATGTACCAACCATGTACCATGACATATCTTCCTAAACAACCATTGACTGCAACATGTACTAAAAAACCAATAGTATCTCTAGGCATGTACCAAAAGTGTGCCTCAATATATCAATGATATCTCTAGCTAGCATCAAATCATCATGATATATCTCATAACCAAAGTACCATAACTTCACTAACATAACTAACATTGTTCCTCAATAGAAAAAAAAATAAAAAATGCCTCAATCTACACTCCAGGGTTAGTACCATGCATCCAAGATAGGCATCAAGCATATGCTTCAACACTCAACCATATGTCATCACCATACATACATAAAACATACATCCAAGCATAAAATCATGGAAACCTACAACAAACCATGTCAGACCCTATAAAACAGAGTTACACCATCAAACCATGTTGTAACTCATCTGCATAGCCTTATTTTCCAAGGATTTTACCACAGGTAAGCGGCATGTTCCACAGACAGCTCACGTATGTATGCGACATTTCTATATGTCACCTTGTGTATGTACGAGACTTCTTCCACATGAGTCTTCATATGCTTAAGAAAATGTCAAGATTGAGCTTGCCTCATGGCTTCCATTCTGTTCTGGTTGTTCAGTCTTCTTCATCCACTTCCGAAGGTGTCTTAGCTTCTCAGAACTTGAGCTTTGAGCTTCCATCTTTTCAATATTTTCATTTCTTCATAGTTTCATGTGTTCTTCTTTTCATGCTATATGAATCACTCCTCATGGACTATCTTCTTGTGTTCCAACAATCCTATGATTTGTGGCCAAACCCACTACAGTTGTAGCATCTCATGGTGTGAAAATGAACAACAATGTGTCCCACTTGATTACATCTCCAACATCTTCGGGTGTTATGAAACCTTCCAACATATTTTCTTACATAATGTTTGCAATCCAAAGCTTTGTGACCATATTCATTACATGAGAATTAGTGACCATAAAAAACATGTTCATACCTTTGCTTTGGTGTCCACCTTGAAGGTGTCTCTCTTCTTAATTTTCTTTGATGTGTAAAGATGGCTTCTTTATGTCTTCCTTGCTTTTTTCTTTTTAAAGTTTCTTTGATTTGTGTAGATGGTTGACTTGCAACATTGCTTCCACCTTTTGAGAATGAAGGACTTACTTCATGCTTCTTAGAACTGTTGGATTCAAGGTGTGAGATTCCTTGTTGTATCCAAGACCTGATTTATCATTTGGTGATATTTGACTATCAAATATTTCATTAATGATTGTTGAGTTGTTCATGAACTTGATATGAGTATTTGACTTCTCTACTTTCTTTCTGAGATCAACAATTTCAGCTTCCAACTTATGGCATGACTCTTCCTTTTCATTTACTTGATTCTTTAATAGTTCCTCTACCCTTTTGGCTTCTTCAAGTTGAGTCCTTAAATTTACATTGATTTTAAGATCTTCAAGGCTTTTGCTAAACTCATCATATACCTTCTTATTTTCTTCTACTTGACTAGTTATATCATTCTTTAGTTTCTTGATCTCTTCTTCTTGCTTCATGAGTATTTGTTTTAGTGCCATGATATTCCTTGGGTATTTTTCTAGGACCTCCTTAGCGTATTTTTCAAGATACTCAAAGGAAAGTTAACCATATCCTGTTTCCATGATAACTTCTTCTAAATTAGTTATAATTTTATCTTTAATCTCTAACAAATCTTCCTCTTCACTATTTGCAAATTCTATACAAACTTCTTCTATATATTCTTCCTCTTTTGTAAGAGAACATTCAACTTCACTAGGAGTATTGTAATCAGAATATTTTGGAGAGTCTTTACCTTTGTTTTCCTTGATGTTATTGTCTTATTTATCTTGGTATACCTTCTCTAGATTCAGCCATAGATCCTTGGCGGAATTACATTGTCCCATGATTTCTTTGACAGAACTTGAGAGTCCATTGAAAATGGTCTTGAGAACTCATGCATCATTCTTCTTTGCTTCCTTTTGTGCTGAAAACTTTGACTTATTATTCAAGGGAACTGATCCACCAATAGCTGCATTCCAAACACCTGCTACTTTGGCCTTCAAAAAAAATTTCATTTCTATTCTCCATGCTAAGTAATTGGTCTCATCAAAGAGGGGAACTTCATCTACATGTTCATCCATTTGTGTGTCCATGGATCTCCATCAAGCTTGTAAGGCTTATGATGAAGGCCTGATCTGATACCAATTGTTGGACACACTGAACACACTGATTGGGGGGGTTGAATCGGTGTAGGGATATTTTCACTTCTTTACAAAACACCTTAGTTATCAATTACCATTTTCTCATTAATTCCATTCATACTTAGATTCTTGTATGTAAACATATCACAACAACAAACATCATCAATAAACCATCACCATAAAGAACACAAGGAACAAAAGATATATGTATAAGTTTCTTTTGTATTATGGACTACAATCCTTAGGGTTTATCAACATCAACTAAAAAGAGAAACAACTCCACAAGAGCACCAACTCTCAATGTAATACTTAGTTTGCAAATATCAGCACCAACTGAGATGTGAGAATTCCAATCCTCAAGTACAAGACCCTTCTCGTGAACATAACCAAATTTTTCAACAGGTACACGACTTGTCAATATTGCAGTATGAATATGTATGTGACATGCATGTAATGTATCACGCGGATGTATGTGTTCTTCCTTCTGTCAACCTATGTACACCTTCAGAAACTAGAGTTTCTAAAACTTCAACCTTCTAACCCTTCAAACCATTTATGTCTCTGTCACATACACTTGTGACCTGTCATTGCAATATTCCTGTCACTTCCCAATCTCTACCATANACCAATGTACCAAGTATGTACCAATCATGTATCAACTATAGATCAAGCTATGAATCATCAATGATGTACAACATAATCACCTTATCAAATCATCAACTACATGTCCCAATATGTAGCTCAAACACATGACAAATCCATGCACGAATCCATCCAAAAAATATGCCTCTAATAATACATCATAATATATATCAATGAGATGACATATGTACCAACCATGTACCATGACATATCTTCCTAAACAACCATTGACTGCAACATGTACTAAAAAACCAATAGTATCTCTAGGCATGTACCAAAAGTGTGCCTCAATATATCAATGATATCTCTAGCTAGCATCAAATCATCATGATATATCTCATAACCAAAGTACCATAACTTCACTAACATAACTAACATTGTTCCTCAATAGAAAAAAAAATAAAAAATGCCTCAATCTACACTCCAGGGTTAGTACCATGCATCCAAGATAGGCATCAAGCATATGCTTCAACACTCAACCATATGTCATCACCATACATACATAAAACATACATCCAAGCATAAAATCATGGAAACCTACAACAAACCATGTCAGACCCTATAAAACAGAGTTACACCATCAAACCATGTTGTAACTCATCTGCATAGCCTTATTTTCCAAGGATTTTACCACAGGTAAGCGGCATGTTCCACAGACAGCTCACGTATGTATGCGACATTTCTATATGTCACCTTGTGTATGTACGAGACTTCTTCCACATGAGTCTTCATATGCTTAAGAAAATGTCAAGATTGAGCTTGCCTCATGGCTTCCATTCTGTTCTGGTTGTTCAGTCTTCTTCATCCACTTCCGAAGGTGTCTTAGCTTCTCAGAACTTGAGCTTTGAGCTTCCATCTTTTCAATATTTTCATTTCTTCATAGTTTCATGTGTTCTTCTTTTCATGCTATATGAATCACTCCTCATGGACTATCTTCTTGTGTTCCAACAATCCTATGATTTGTGGCCAAACCCACTACAGTTGTAGCATCTCATGGTGTGAAAATGAACAACAATGTGTCCCACTTGATTACATCTCCAACATCTTCGGGTGTTATGAAACCTTCCAACATATTTTCTTACATAATGTTTGCAATCCAAAGCTTTGTGACCATATTCATTACATGAGAATTAGTGACCATAAAAAACATGTTCATACCTTTGCTTTGGTGTCCACCTTGAAGGTGTCTCTCTTCTTAATTTTCTTTGATGTGTAAAGATGGCTTCTTTATGTCTTCCTTGCTTTTTTCTTTTTAAAGTTTCTTTGATTTGTGTAGATGGTTGACTTGCAACATTGCTTCCACCTTTTGAGAATGAAGGACTTACTTCATGCTTCTTAGAACTGTTGGATTCAAGGTGTGAGATTCCTTGTTGTATCCAAGACCTGATTTATCATTTGGTGATATTTGACTATCAAATATTTCATTAATGATTGTTGAGTTGTTCATGAACTTGATATGAGTATTTGACTTCTCTACTTTCTTTCTGAGATCAACAATTTCAGCTTCCAACTTATGGCATGACTCTTCCTTTTCATTTACTTGATTCTTTAATAGTTCCTCTACCCTTTTGGCTTCTTCAAGTTGAGTCCTTAAATTTACATTGATTTTAAGATCTTCAAGGCTTTTGCTAAACTCATCATCTACCTTCTTATTTTCTTCTACTTGACTAGTTATATCATTCTTTAGTGTCTTGATCTCTTCTTCTTGCTTCATGAGTATTTGTTTTAGTGCCATGATATTCCTTGGGTATTTTTCTAGGACCTCCTTAGCGTATTTTTCAAGTACTCAAAGGAAAGTTAACCATATCCTGTTTCCATGATAACTTCTTCTAAATTAGTTATAATTTTATCTTTAATCTCTAACAAATATTCCTCTTCACTATTTGCAAATTCTATACAAACTTCTTCTATATATTCTTCCTCTTTTGTAAGAGAACATTCAACTTCACTAGGAGTATTGTAATCACAATATTTTGGAGAGTCTTTACCTTTGTTTTCCTTGATGTTATTGTCTTATTTATCTTGGTATACCTTCTCTAGATTCAGCCATAGATCCTTGGAGGAATTACATTGTCCCATGATTTCTTTGACAGAACTTGAGAGTCCATTGAAAATGGTCTTGAGAACTCATGCATCATTCTTCTTTGCTTCCTTTTGTGCTGAAAACTTTGACTTATTATTCAAGGGAACTGATCCACCAATAGCTGCATTCCAAACACCTGCTACTTTGGCCTTCAAAAAAAATTTCATTTCTATTCTCCATGCTAAGTAATTGGTCTCATCAAAGAGGGGAACTTCATCTACATGTTCATCCATTTGTGTGTCCATGGATCTCCATCAAGCTTGTAAGGCTTATGATGAAGGCCTGATCTGATACCAATTGTTGGACACACTGAACACACTGATTGGGGGGGTTGAATCGGTGTAGGGATATTTTCACTTCTTTACAAAACACCTTAGTTATCAATTACCATTTTCTCATTAATTCCATTCATACTTAGATTCTTGTATGTAAACATATCACAACAACAAACATCATCAATAAACCATCACCATAAAGAACACAAGGAACAAAAGATATATGTATAAGTTTCTTTTGTATTATGGACTACAATCCTTAGGGTTTATCAACATCAACTAAAAAGAGAAACAACTCCACAAGAGCACCAACTCTCAATGTAATACTTAGTTTGCAAATATCAGCACCAACTGAGATGTGAGAATTCCAATCCTCAAGTACAAGACCCTTCTCGTGAACATAACCAAATTTTTCAACAGGTACACGACTTGTCAATATTGCAGTATGAATATGTATGTGACATGCATGTAATGTATCACGCGGATGTATGTGTTCTTCCTTCTGTCAACCTATGTACACCTTCAGAAACTAGAGTTTCTAAAACTTCAACCTTCTAACCCTTCAAACCATTTATGTCTCTGTCACATACACTTGTGACCTGTCATTGCAATATTCCTGTCACTTCCCAATCTCTACCATA
>JZKD02S1997941.1:0-10586 GCA_000966675.3 Picea glauca
TGAAAATGTGGTCGGTGAAAATCTGGATGTTATAGATGTGATGGGTGAAATTAATGGAGTCTACACAAAGCCCCGAAGGTGTGATTATGGAACCCGAAGTTGATAAAGGAAAATGGACATGAAGGATAATGCAAATGCAGGCAAAAAACTCATAGATGGATAGTACTCTTTGTGTTGTTTCCAACGGTAGGTGGTACTCCACGCGGTTCCTCATGGTTAGGGAGATATGCCCTCATGAAGTTGGAAGCCCCAAATAATGGTTAAGCAACCCCTAATTGGTTACAAGTCATTAATGAATGGGTAAAGTGGTTGCAACAAGAAAGTTCAAGAATCCCTAAGATTAAGGAGAAACGTTACCTGTAAACAGTATAAATACACCTCAAGGAGTCTCTCATAAGTACATTCACTCACTTATTCTATTGAATGTCTTCTAGTGAACTAGTGATCTATTTGGCAAGTTTGTGATGGAAAAACATGAGGTAGCGACAAGTGAGAAGTGCAGGATTTTTGCGATTACAGAGGAGAGTTATGGTTTTTTTAAAAACCCTAATTGGATGATCCATGCGGGTTTGACAACTAGTGTCCCATGAGGCATCCTTGTGGGTTGCATAAAACTCGTCACGTGAGGCCTCGCATGACAGGGAGTCTTTGTCCCACGAGGACAAGAAAAAAGTGAAGGAAGATGCTTGTTCCTAGTTGTTGAGGAAAAGGAGGGCATGTTTGTCTGATATTTGATACAGCAAGTCATATACAAGTTACAGGTATTATTATGTGCTTGATTTGAGAGTTACATGTTATTGTTATGGTGCATGCTTGATACATGGTTGGTATATTGTTGAGACATTAGCACGTGATTGAGGAACACCTTAGATGCATGGCGTTGACACTTGAATGAGGTAGAGTTATGGATGATGTTGGTGCATGGTTGAGGTAACTCTTCTATTTTTATGGTACATTCTTGAGGCATGTCATGGTAGTGATTGTGCATGATACACCTTAGTGATGTTATGGTACATTCATTAGTATCACATCTTGGCTATATTGGTATATTGGTATTGTGGTTATATTTTTTTATGTTTGATGCACTTCATTGATGATATATTATGATATGGTACATGGTTGATATACTTGGTATAGTACATGGTTGATGTACTTGGTGTGGTACAGGTTTGGTACATGGTTGATACATGGTACATGGTTGATGCATGGTATGGCACAATTTGATGTAAATGGTTGTTGTACTTGATTGATACATGGTATGGTATAGGCTTGGTATAGGTGTTGATGTACATGGTTGATACATGGTACATGGTTTGGCATATGTTTGAGGTATATGGTTGGGTACATGATTGAGACACATATCTTGTGATGGTATGTTGGTGATCTTGGTATATGCTTGGTAGAGGCATATGTTGGTGATGTTGGTACATGCTTGGTAGAGACATATGTTGGTAATACTTGAGCATCTGGTTGAGAGGTGTTCTTGGTGATCATGGATTTGGTTTCGTTGATGTTGAGTATCAGTGACAGTGAAAGATTGATGTGATCGGTTGATGTGACAAGTCGAATATAGTGACATGTTGGTGAGAGTGACAGGTTGGATACAGTGTCAGGTTGACAGGTTACAGGTTGATGTGATAGTGGAAATGTTATAGAAAAGCCCCCTGCGTACAGGTGAATTCCCTCTTAGATATTAGACCCCTATGACCAAGACATAAAAGTGATAACTTTGATCACTAACATTCCTTTAACCCTAGCTAAGCTAATTAATAGAGGAGAGGAAGAAGATATGAGTACCTTTTTACAATGTTTGTCCTTGCCCAATCCAAGTTGAGCGTTGATCCCCAAGCTCTTCAACAAGTCCTGCAATCCAATAAACAACAAAGACAAAGCATACTTTCTATTCTACCATGATTAGTTTGAAACTAGATTTATCCATTAAAGACAAGTTCATGCAGATATACACAATCTTAAAGGAAACAATCCAAGCACATGTATTAATGAGAACAAAATAAGGTGCTTACAAAGTGTAGATGCAGATGTAGTAGCCCCACCAAGCTCTCCTTGTCCAACCCCTTGCTCGAATGATCCACAATCAAAATGAAAATACTTTCACTAATTATCTTCCTTTTCACCTTGAGGGTGCCTCCTTATATAGGCTTTGAGAGGCCCAACCACCTTAGAGATTCTTGGGATAGGTCAAGGATCTTTCTCCATCAACCATGGATCCTCCCTAAGATCCATCCTTGACCTCATATTTGAATCAAACTGACTTCAAATATAAGGGGGATCTTCCCTTTATTTCCTCAATAGCTCAACGCTCCCTTAGAATGGTGCACAGAGTGTTGAAACACTCCCCCCAAGGAGGGAAAGGAGCACTAGCGCTCCCTACAAGTGGGTAGGGGAGCATTGCCCTTCAAAAATGTTTTTCAAGTGGTCTTTCTCAAGGAAAAAGTTTTGTACTCTTAGTCAAATGACATATCCTTATTTTAACCAATCTCATAGGATGTCTCAAGTGTTCTTGTGATGTCGTTCATGATGCGACACAAGCGAGATGACAGTATGAATTTCTACGACACTTGTGACATTTGTGACAAAAGTGTGACACTTGCGATAATGACAGTGAGACATCATCGAAGAGAGTAATTTTGATGTGTAATAGACAGTGATAGTGAAAGTGGTAGTAATAGTGGCAGTTATTGTGGTAGTGAAAGTTTGGTATACACTTATATTTCAGGGCAGCAGAATGGGCCAAGGAAATGGGGTTGTATCTACCTTCTAATTGGTGCTGGAGAACTCAGGGAGTTGGAGCTTCCATCAAGTTGGAGCCTGAGTATATGGGGGTTGTAGCCTCCTTCTGGTTGGAGCTAGATAATTCAAGGAGTTGTAGATTCCTTCAGGTTGGATCATGTAAATAGGGGGTTGTAGCCTCCTTCCAGTTGCAGCTGGAGAATTGGGAAGTTGGTGCTTCCAATGAATGTATTCTTTGATATATAAGAAATCATTCTATGGTTTTCTCCCAATTGGGTTTCCACATAAATTTTGGTGTACTTTGTATTTGATGTGATGTTGTGATGTTTCTTATGTTTATATGCTCATGATATATTGAATAAAATCATAGATGATACATTGATGATATACTACTGGTAATATTGAAGTTTATATATTGTGGTTAAAAGTAGTAAAAGTGCTCATACTTATTCACCCCCCCTCTTAGTATTCGAACAATTGGTATCAAATCAGGTTCCTTCAGGAAATAGTTAGTTTGATGGTCATAATGGTTAGATATATTAAATGTAGAGTATCATGATGCAAACATTTTTACAGGCACAGGGAAATTATGTTTGACAATCAGTTGTTATAGGATACACCACTATAAAGAAACCAAAGACTGCAACCAAGAAGGAATTGAAAAGAAATAACAAAATAGCAATGGATTTCATCTGGGAAGGACTACTTGATCTGGTAAGAGAAAAAGTTGCAAAATGTTCATCATATAAAGAACTTTGGGATAGATACATAATCTCTACTTTGAGGAATCTCCCATTACAAAGCCATATAATTCTAAAGAAGATGCATGAACAGAACAAGAATAAAGGTGTTTATCATGTCAGACCGATTCAAAAGAAGAAGATTTTGAAGAAGGCATAGTAGACCTTGAATCAGGATTAAGCAGTACTTTAGATGAATTGACGAAAGAAAGGAAGAAAAACAAGTCTCTTGAGGAACAATTAGTCAAGAAGAATTCTCAAGAAAGTTTCAAAGAATCCCAATAGGTCATTGTGAATTTAAAATCTCAGCTGGAAGAAGCCAGAAGGATTGAAGAAACATACAAAATTCAGATGGAAGAGAAGCAATGTTTGGAATCCAAAATAGTAGCACAAAGAAAGGAAGAAGAGAAGAGAGAGAATATTTTGACAGATCATCTCAAGGAAATATCTAAGGATTTAAACCATCTTAACGTAGAATTCAATCAACAAGAAAGAATACTTGAAGAAAAAACCATCTCCTTGAATATCCAACTTGAAGAAGAAAAGAGAACGAAAGAAGTCATGAAGATTCAGATGATGAAAAAAGAAGAAGATATTGAGAAGCTTGAAGAAGAATTTGTCACATTGAGATTTAAAGTCGTCAAACAAATCAAGAACATTGAAGAGAGAGAATCATCCACATCCTCGGTAAATAAAGTTGAAGAGAATAAATCCAAATTTTCAAAAAGGAAGAATGAAGAAAAGAGTTATGCAGAAGTACTCAAAGGAATGATTCATGGTCAGCAAGAATCAAAGAATAATGAGTATAACATAGATACACCTTCAACAAGACCTTCCACATTCAAGCAGAAAATAAGCTTCAATCATGATGAAGGAATCAACAGAAGACAAGATCATGATCATCCAAGGAATGAATCCAAAAGGACTACACCACAAAGAATATCATTCACTCCCACATATGCAAATTTCTTTTATGGTCATTGTTTTATTTGTACTAAATTTGGACATAAGGTTGTAGATTGCAAAGCATATGGAATAAATGTTCAGATAAGAAATACCTATGTGGCTCCCCACAAAATTGACTGTTACAAATTCCATAATTATGTTCACATAGCTCGGAATTGTAGAAGAATGATAAATCCCACCATGAAAGAAAATATCAATGTCAGATACATGAAGGTTTGGAATAGAGAAGAAAGACAAGAAGAGCAAGTGAATAAAGAACAGGTCCTAAAGATCGCAAGATTTATAGTAGTGTGAGAAAAAAAAAAAGAGTAGGTGAGTAAATAACATTCCCAAGAAATTTTTCTCTTAGGAATTGTAGTGCAAGATCATAATGAATCCACAAGAAAAAAGGAAGAAATCGGAGTTCAGAGAGATGATGAGTCTACAGATGAAGAGGAATATTACTCTACATTAGGGGAGTCATTGCAGTAGCTACTACATATTAGAGAACCATCCTTCAATCAATTTGAAGTGTTTGTAGAGATAGATTCAGAGTAGTCAAATAGTAGAAGTACAAAATGACAAATCGATCGATTGAGAATCAGTGTTCCCATGCAGATATCAAAGGAATATCATTGACACACTTTCCATGAAGGGATATATTCATTACTAGTTCAAGAATGTATTGCATATAAATGGACATGTTTGATTCAGTCTAAGAAACAAGAATATGTGATGATCAGTTACAACAAATAAGATTTCATGATAGTACAGTGAAAGATGGGTCAACATTGTGGACAATTGAGTAGAAGAGTTATGGACAACTTATGACATATGGACATATATGGATTTATGAGATCATTGGTAGGTCTAGATAGATATATGACAGAACATATTTACAATTGGAATCAATGGAATCAATTGGTCACAATAATACAAGCAGTGAAAGGCATAAAATAGCAGGGAAAGAGAAACCTTCATCAAAAGATATATCATCAAAGGGACAGTGTTGAACAGTATGGTCATTGATGTCTAAACAATGAACATAATAGACCATGAAGATTTTAAGTCAAGAAATTTTGAATGCTTTTTATATATGTCAAAGAGTTACAAGAGGAATCACCAATGGACAATAAGCAGCACTGGAAGAAAGGAAAGGAAACATACACATGAAGCCCCACATTGATCAACATGACATCTTGCAGAGAATTCAAGGAAAAATAAATCATAAGAGAAATAGATCAACAAAGAAATATTAGAAGCATGCAGACAGGGGGAGACGTACCGACAGGGGGAGTTATCCTTTTTCCCGTGATTTCAAAGGGAGAGAAAGAGAAAGAGTCAAGCGCATAAAATCAAAGAATCATTGTTCAAAAAAGGTATACTTTCAGGGGGGGTCACTCTTTGTTATTGATATCAAAAAGAGAAGAGGAACTTGGAAAGAAACATGAGGAAAAAAACATGTGAAGAGAAATATGCATGAAGATAGGCAGAGCAGTCCCAAGGAGAGATACCCTTTTCCATTAATGTCAAAGGGGGAGAGAGAGAAACATTGATGAAGAGCAATGTTCACAGGGGTATCACGAGAATTGGAGTATGAGTGTTGCCATCAATGCCAAAGGGGGAGATTGTTGGACAGTTGGTTGTCATTGATGTCAACCCTTGGAGCATTCGAGATACCTCTGAGTTGTGATCAATATTTATGTTGAGTTAGTTGTCATTGATGTCAACAAGAGTGGTTGATGTCAATAGACGTGATGGGTGCAATTGATGAAGTCTACATGAATCCCCGAAGGTGTTATTATGGAACCCAAAGTTGATAAAGGAAAATGGTTATGAAGGACAGTGCAAATGCAAGAAACACACTCATAGATGTATATTCCTCATCGTGTTGTTTCCAATGGTAGGTGGTATGCCACATGGTTCCTCATGGTTAGAGAGATATTCCCTCATGAAGATGGAATCCCGAAAGAATGGTTAAGAAGCCCCTAATTGTTTACAAGTCATTAATGAATGGGTAAAGTGGTTGCAACAAGAAATTTCAAGAATCCCTAAGATTAAGGAGAGAAGTTACTTGGAAAAAGTATAAATACACATCAAGGAGTCTCTCATAAGTACATTCACTCACTAATTTTATTGAACATCTTCTAGTGAAATAGTGATCTATTTGGCAAGTTTGCGACAGTAAAATATGAGGTAGCGACAAGTGAGAAGTGCAGAAGTTTCAGGATTACAAGGGAGAGCTAGGGTTTTCTATAAAAACCCTAATTGGATGATCCCTCCGAGTCAGACAACTAGTGTCCCGTGAAGCATCCCCATGGATTTCCTAGGGCTCGTCACACGAGGCCCCACGTGACAAGAAGTATTTTCCCCGTAAGGAAAATACAGAAGTGAAGGAAGATGCTTGTTCCTGGTTGTTGAGGAAAAGGAGGGTATGTTTGTCTGATATTTGATACAACGGGTCAGCTACAGGTTACATGTATGCTTATGTGCTTGATTTGAGAGTTACATGTTATGGTTATGGTGCATGCTTGATGCATGGTTGGTATATTGTTGAGACATTGGCACATGATTGAGGCACACATTAGATGCATGGTGTTGGCACTTGAATGAGGTACAACTCTGGATGATGTTGGTGCATGGTTGAGGTAACTCTTGTATTGTTATCGTACATGCTTGAGTCATGTCATGATAGTGATTGTGCGTGGTACACCTTAGTGATGTTATGGTACATTGATTAGTAGCACATCTTGGCTATATTGGTATCTTGGTATTGTGGCTATATTGGTTATGTTTGAGGCACTTCATTGATGATATCTTATGATATGGTACATGTTTGATGCATGAGACGATACATGGTTGATGTACTTGGTATAATACATGGTTGATGTACTTGGTGTGGTACATGCTTGGTACATGGTATGGAATAGGTGTTGATGTACATGGTTGATACATGGTACATGGTTGATGCATAATATGCCACATGTTGATGTACATGGTTGATGTACTTGTTTGATACATGGTATGGTACAAGCTTGGTACAGGTGTTGATGTACATGGTTGATACATGGTACATGGTTTGGCATATGTTTGAGGTATATGGTTGGGTACATGTTTGAGACACATATCTTGTGATGGTATGTTGGTGATCTTGGTATATGCTTGGTAGAAGCATATGTTGGCGATGTTGGTATATTCTTGGTAGAGGCATATGTTGGTGATGTTGGTACATGCTTGGTAGAGGCATATGTTGGTGATACTTGAGAATCTGGTTGAGAGGTGGTCTTGGTGATCATGGATATGGTTTCATTTATGTTGAGTATCGGTGACAGTGATAGGTTGATGTGATAGGTTGAAAATTATTGGTTGATGTGATAGGTTGGATACAGTGATAGGTTGGCAGTGACAGGTTGGTGACAGTGACAGGCTACAAGTTGATGTGACAGTGGTAGTGATAGTGGCAGTGGGATTAATAGTGGAATTGATTTTGGTAGTGACAGTTTGGTATACACTTATATTTCAGGGCAGCAGGATGAGGTAAGGAAAGGGGGTTGTAGTCTCCTATTTGGTGCTGAAGAACTCATGGAGTTGGAGCTTCCTTCAAGTTGGAGATTAAGAATTAGGGGTTTGTAGCCTCTTTCTCGTTGGAGCTAGAGAATTTAGGAAGTTGTAGATTCCTTCAGATTGGAGACTGTAAATACAAGGTTGTAGCCTCCTTCCATTTGTTGTTGGAGAATTGGGAAGTTGGTTCTTCCAATGAATGTATTCTTTGATATATAAGAAAACATTCCATGGTTTTCTCCCAATTGGGTTTCCACGTGAATTCTGGTGTACTGTGTATTTAATGTGATCTTGTTATATTGCTTGTGTTTATATGCTCATGATATATTGAATGCAATAATAGATGATACATTGATGATATATTGCTAATAAGATTGAAGTTTATATATTGTGGTTAAAAGTCATAAAAGTGTTCATACTGATTCACCCCCCCCCCCCTCTTAGTATTCCAACAACAGTGAAACATGGTGACGGCATGGATGTTAACTCACTATTGACTAGGAGTTGACTCATAATTGGTTGGGTGCTTGGAAGATGATTATTGGGTAGCCAAAATATTTAATTACTTCATTAATTTCCTCAAGGTCAAATGTCCTAGTCTTCATAATCTCTTTATGTTTCACATATAAAGCATGGCGCCTTTTCCAATATATACCAAAAACTCTCAAAAATTTCCATGCATGTGGAATATTCATTTCAAGGAAAAATTCAACTTTATAATGGGGTGGACGAATTTAGATCAAGGGCCAGGATTGACCCATGAAAACTAATCAACGACTATTGAGTCTTGATGTTCTGGAGGCCATATCTTGAGATACGAGCGATGGATTTGGAAAATACTTACCTCGTTGGAAAGATATTTCGATGAATATTATGATGGAACAAGTATTAAAAGCTAATAATGGCCATAATTTTCTCAAAAATTGAAAGAATAGTCAACAATATTTTTATGGTGTGCTGATAAAATTGCTTGGTACCTCGATTTCACGAGCTCATATCTTGAGATCCAGAAATTGAAATCTCACTCATGAGGATTTGTTTGTAATATGAAATGATTAAAATAACATATAAAATGATTTCCATGGATAAAAGTTAAATATATTTTCCAAAAAAATAAAACACAATCCTCTCTTTTAAAGGGCATCCAATTAATTTGTTTTTAAAATAAAAGTTTAATTAAAAACAATTATTAAATATGAAAAAGGCACACTACAAGATGCAGATGTCAATGATGCAAATTAATTAATGAGACTTAATTGATTCATTAATGAAATTTATTATTCCAAGAAAGAGAAAACCCTAACTACCTCAAGGAGTTAGAAGAGCCAGTTTTAAAAAGAAAGAAAAAACTTCATCAACAGGTGAGAGAGAAGGTTTCATTATCAGGGAAAATGATCAAAATAGAAAGATCTAACCATCAACATGCAGCCAATATTCTGGTCTTCAAACAAATGTCTCCATATTCTCCATTCTTCTTCTTCTTCTACACCACTTTCTCAAGGCTTTTTGTTCACATTTCTGAACTGAACATAAGGTCGAGTTCTTGAGTGTTTCTCTTGTAATCTTACAAGACTTTTCTTACATGATCATGGAGTATTTACAGACATGTATGTTACTGATAAACATATTTTGTGTATTGTTTAATATATTTCATGAATAAAACTCCACAAAGAACTATTCTGGGGCATTTCTCTAATGATTTCTCAGATCTTGGGATTTCTGGGTGTGATATTTTTGGAGTTTTCCTATCAAATTATTTTCAGTATTAAATGAAAAACTCTTTTAAAGTTATTTGAGATGATCAAAATTATACTCTCTTTTTTCTTGTGAGAATATATGGTTGCATCCAATATTTGTATGTGATTTAGAAGGTTGGATAAATGGTGTTGAATATGTATATTTTTTGATATTGAATCCTTCCTTCAATATTTTCTTATTGTAAAGAAACTTGTTGCACTTAAAGATCAGATCATGTTATTAAAGAACCATTTCTTATATAAATCAATAAATACTTGGGGTTTTATGTCTAGCATTCTCCCTAATCCAAGATATTCAAGACATATCTTTCAGCCAAAGAGGAGTACCACCTCTATAAAAATGCAGGGGGATTCATATCCTCCTGAGGTTGATGTTTTGATCCTAACCAATTCAAACATCAAAAGTTCCTTGCATATACATTTCCAAAATTTCTCTAAATGGATTACAAAGGTGCTAGTTACTTTCAATCAATTGAAAATCGTAAGTGTGATATTGAACCAAAACTAAATAAATATAACATTCATGTAAACATTGGTCTAAAGAAAACAACCACTAGGAAAACAATTGTTATCCATTCCATAGTCAAGGAAAATGTAGAATTAAAAGAAACAAACATTTTGCAACAAAATAACTATGTGACAAAGGGACAAAAGAAAAGTAAGAACAAATTGCACAATTCAATTGGATTCAAGAGGTTGTAAGGACAATGATAGAAATAACTTCTATAAAAACCTAGAAAAAGTGTTTTGAAAAATTGCACCACTTGAAACAAGAAAGACATAGGCAAGGTGTGTTAATATGTTTGAAAAAAAAAACATATGAAAAAAAAAG
>JZKD02S1997941.1:17665-31787 GCA_000966675.3 Picea glauca
CACACACACACACACATATTGCACCATATATATAACAAGGAACAACTGGTGGCACGCCGGTTAGTGGCTCTTTGCCAAGTCTTTGCCCCTGCCCAGAGGTCGCGGGGTCGACTCCGACCAACGACATAAGTTTTAAACCAATAAATGGATTACACGTGGCAGCCATTGACTGGGCCATGTGTCGTCATTCCATTCACTGCCAAACATGCCAAGTCACCTGCCAACTGTCCGAATGCCTGTCTTCCATGTGTCGTACGACCTTCCACGTCAGCGTCCATACGGACTGTACAGTCAACAACCTTTTTTTTGCCTGTTTGTAAATTTGAACAGAACGCGATATCTCTCGCTCCTGACATTTGTTTGAACCCAAACAAGTTGCGTTGGGTTTGCAATGACGAGGCCTACGCTCTCATTCGATTTGAAGTGATTCCAAGCACTTTGAATTTTTGAGCAAAAATTGATCCCCTGATTAGTCTTGAAGGGAACGTCACGGTATAAAACAAAAAATAATAAGTCAATGAATCTAGGTGGCCTAGAAAATTGAGCAAATGATAAACCTTAAAATCTTGAGCACCTGCCTAATTAATTAAAATATTAATTAATTAACAAAAATATGGATTTATTTAATTATAAACCCTAAAGGTCTAGGCGTTTGCAAATAAAGATTTAACTAAGCCTGTGTCTAAGTGCGTGAGAAGACTAAAAACTAAAATTCTAAATTAATTGATGAGGGGATGAATTAAATGAATTAAGAATAAATGGAATATAAAAATAAATCATAAGGAGTGATTACTACCCTTAGCAAGTAAATACTAAATTAGAAATTAGTTGAGAAAGGAATAAATCATAAATGTGTAAGCATAGAAAGGTATCTTGTCTAGTCTAACTACAGAACTTTCCTAAATCAATCTCAACACTATTTTAGAAAGGTGTCAGTCATAAATGGGAAATAAAGGTAATAAAGGAACACTAGGAGTGATTTTAGGAGCGCTTTTATGATGGGTGAGAAAATTAACTTTTAATTAAATTAAATTATGGATTTACTTATGCAACTAAGAGAACATGTGACAAGTGTACGGGGGGAAATAATTCCTAATAAATTTTTAATAAAATGATTTAAATGTGAAAATGGAAAGTTCTCACTAAGAAAAATTCTATAAAAGAAATGGCTGAGGAGAGGAATGGATCACACGGTTCATGGGCAGAGTTATGCTGTTGGATTTTCTTTGACTGTTTTATTGTGAGAGTTGGGATTTCCTAGCTTGAGAGAGAAGTGGTAGCTGACCTTGTGAGGCAAGTTGGGAGCTAGAGTTTCTAGTTGAGTTCGTGCGTGTTCCCTTTGTGGCTTGGGGGGCTAAGGGGGAAGAAGAGTACCCCTAGCGTTGGCTGAGAGGTACCAGTGAAGTATTCACGATTAGCAAGCAGGAGACAGAAGTGAATGCAAGCATGAATCAACAACTTCATATTCTTCACCTCCGGTTACGGTAATTCTAAATTGAGATTGTGCTCATTAGTTTCAATTAAAATTTTAGTTTAATTTCATTGCATACATGTTGCTGGTAAATCTACTCAAGGTTTAATGTTTTTGTTGAGATTCAATTAAGCATGTCATTGTGATAATACCGTCTTGTATTTATTCTCCATGAGATATTTTCCCAGCCTTAGGCTTCATCATGGCGTTGATTTTTCTCTATCCCATATTAATTTTTTAACTGAAGTTGCAGCCCCAAATTGATCTGGAAAGCATTGTTGCACCTTTGCATTTTAAATTCTTTGGATTGTGTCCCCTTCTCCTCAGCCTTGACAGTTGGCCCCTGAGATTGCTTGCATTTTTTTTCACATCATTTTGTTCTTTAATTTCGCCAAGTGGTTACCTTCATTTCTCTTCATTGTGCTCAACATTTTTCCTCTGCGTTTTATTTGTTGAATGCTTATTATTCTCAGCCTGTGGGGGAGGCTGGCACATGTCTTCACCTTTATTTATCTGTGTTTTTATTGAGAAAATTGTGCTTAGCCTGTGGGGAAGGATAACACATGTCTTCAACTTTATTTATCTGTGTTTTTATTGAGAAAATTGTGCTCAGACTATGGGGGAGGCTAGAACATGTCTTCACCTTTATTTCTCTACATTTTTATTGAGAAAATTGTGCTCATCCTGTGGGGAAGGCTAGCACATGTCTTCACCTTTATTTCTCTACATTTTTATTGAGAAAATCATGCTCAGCCTGTGGGGGAGGCTAGCACATGTCTTCACCTGTATTTCTATGTGTTTAGCTTGATAAAATCTTGCCCAACCCATGGGGAAAGTAAGCCTGCGTTTTCAACATTAATTCTCTGTGTTTTTAATGAGTAAATCGTGCCCAACATGTGGGGGAGGCTAGAACTGGTATTCACCTTTTTATCTCAGCGTGGGTGGGAGTCCTCCAGCTTGGCACAGTTCCAGTTACTTAATAAGAAGGTTGAATTACATGAATTATGATTATGGAGTAAATTTCGATTTAACATTTACATTCGGAGTTCCTTAATGCTATCAAATCGTTTTATGCTAAATTCATTGATGCTATATTAAGAGTTCTTTAATGTTATCAACTCTTTTTATGCTAAATTCATTGATGCTATATTCAAAGTCTTTAATGCTATATGCTCTCTTTTTATGCTAAATTCATTGATGCTATATTCAAATTACTTTAATGCTATCATCTCTTTTTATGCTAAATTCATTGATGCTATATTCAGAGTTCTTTAATGCTATTAGCTCTTTTTATGCTAAATTCATTGAGGCTATATTCAGAGTCTTCAATGCTATATGCTCTCCTTTATGCTAAACTCATTGATTCTATATTCAGAGTCTTTAAATATTTTATGCTATAAGATCTTCTGTAATGCTATATTCCTTGATGCTATATTCATAGTCCTTAAATATTTTATGCTCTTCTTTTAATGGTGTTGTAAACTGTTGTCTCGTTGCACCTTAAGAATATGGTGGACGAATATAATATTTAGTCATAATTTTACTCACTCCATGATATATATATCTAGGTGTGGATAGTCATGTGTGTAGTTTTACTCTTCCTCCATCAATTGAGTTGACACATAATTGTTGGAAGGAGGAGATTTCCTTGCGCACTGAGTTAAATGGATGATACTATTGTGCCTAAACTTAATATGATGTATGTTGAATTTATGGTTTAGATTTCCTTGCTCAATACATATTGATGATGAGATTAATTATAAATTAGATTTATCGCACGTGTAAATTATAGGGTAAGTAAATGATTTTTGTGGACCTTAGACTTTTGTGCATTGGAATGTAATGAAATGAATGTTGTTCTAGATAATAAATTTCTCGCACACATAAAATATGATGTATTGAAGGATTTTGTAGTTACTTAGGTGCCACAACAATTTAATGAATATTTACCTCACGTCGTTGATTTGCTGTGATATAATAATAGAATTATATGCGCGACTTAATTTAAGTAAGTGTGAAATTGCTTCTTTATTTTTCTCTTGCGCCTTGATTTTAATGTTAACTAATCTTGTGTCTTGAATTATTTGATTTATGATTGATTTAGTGGCTAATTTATCTTGCACATTTACTTAATTCAACATGTGACTGTTCTAGAATTGTTACTCTCACGCACAATGAATATTTAATATGGATGTATGATTGATGAATATGATTGATGGATTGATCTAGATGATGACTGGACTTGTTGTTAGTGGGGTGAAGACACCTCCTTGTTCCTCAGAATAGTCACCAACCCTGAGACCTTAAATGGTTAAAATCAATTGGAACCTGGGCTTGAGCGTTTCTTATGTGTCCTGGAGGTCCTAACCTTGCAGGGTAGGTTGGGAAGGCAGTCATTTTATATTCATTATCTGATTGAATGTTGTGGCATATTGTTCAAGATAATTATGATGTGTTAATTTGCTACGTTATTTATGTTAATGTGTTGTTATCCTTCGTTGACGCATTGAATGCATTGTAAGCGGTTCCCATGATGAGTAGTTGGTATTTATTTTACTTATGATGTTGTTTACTAGGCGATGTTGTGATCATGTGTTGATGTTAATTTATCAATGCAAAAAAAAGAATTACCTTGTGCTTCACTTTTTCTTAGGCTAACAGAGGGTCGTTACATATGGTATCAGAGCGGGTTCAACCCCGCGACTATGGATCGTCACACCTTCCACTATATTAAAACATTTGATTAATAAATTATCACCAACAAAAATTTGAAATTGTGTCCCTACAAGTAATCATGGTTAGAGGATGTCGTGGAGATAGATGACGTGGTGCTAGGGGAGGAGGTGTGACACCTCTAGTAGCATCCACGCCTGAGGGGTCTAACCCTAAGGAGAAGAGCAAGTCATTGGACAAGAGAAGATAACTTTGGGGGATGTAGTTGGGTTGATGAGGTCCTTTTAGAGGATGGCTGAGGCCTTGATCAACCAACTGGATAGAGAGGAGGCTAGGGTGCCTGTACCCATTGAGGGTTCACAACATGCTCTGACTAGCAGTGGTAGCATCCACCGATAACTCGAGAAGGTGAAGTTTCCTAAGTTATTTGGTGCCACAAAAGGTTCAACCATCGAGGCATGGTTGGAGAACATGGGGATGTGCTTCACACTTCACAATTAAAACTCCAACATGAAATTATGCATGGTGGTATTTCAATTGAAGGGGAATGCTCTTCTCTAGTGGAAGGTGCTCCTGCCACAACAAAACATGGTCATCGAAGACGTGTCATGGTAACTATTCGAGGAACGGTTCTGGGAGAGGTATTTATCAGAGGAATTCATTGAGCACCAACTCAATGAGTTCAACACCTTGCGATGGGGTGGTCAGATGGTGCCCGAGTATGAGGCCCAGTTTACGGAGCTACTTCGATATGCCCTACATCTGAACATCGAGAAGATCAAGGTCAACAAGTTTTTGTTCGAACTTAATGTCAAAGTTCATGTGAAAGTGAGGATACTATTGCCTCATACATTGCATGATGTTGTCCAGAAGGCCATCATCACCGAGGAAGAGTTGATCGGTGGGGGACAGAGAAAGATTCCTATGAGACCGATGCGACAGGCGACATCTGGTGCGTAGCAGTAGCAGACACCAACTAGACATCCATTCGGGTATCGAGGCACTCTGAGAGGATACACGTTCATGACACCATGACAACCGACTCCTCAATAGTGGACATCCTATAGAGGACCACAATACCAGTAGTAGTTTCATCTGCAACAACAATAGTTTAGGCCTGTTCAACAGAATAGACTAGGGTTCTCGACAGGTGGGCCATCAGCTTCTACTTCAGGTACCAGGAGTACTGGGATGAAGGCCAGATGTTGGACATGTGGAGAGCCACATTACCAGCATGATTTTTCAGTTGAGAGGGCTAGAGTAGTCGGGTCAGCCAAACACACTATAGTAAGAGATTTGGGCAAGGCCCACCAGATTCATGCAACGGTGAATAACCTCCAGGATGAGAACTAGTCTACTGTGCTCGAGATGTCAGGTACCATCACTGACTAGACCTTTAGTATTCTGATAGATCCAGGTGCTACAAAGAGTTTTATTTCTAGTGCAATGCTAAAAATAATTAAGGTAAAGGAAGTTGATCAAGACGAGTTTAGCTACGTAGAAATGGCTTCGGGATCCAAGCAGAAGATTGGAGGAAAGGTTTTTGACTGTAGCCTCAACCTGGGATATTTTTTAACGAAGGCCAAATTGTATGTCATGATCTTAGGATGTCGTGATCAATATGGACTGGTTGGAATTGCATGATGCGATAATCAACTTTAAGATGAAACAATTGAGTTTGACCGATGATGAGGGACAAATATGAGTGATTGTAGGAAGGAACCTGGGGGTTTCCCTAAGGTTCATTTCTTCCCCACAACTGCGGAAGAGCATGCATAAGGGATGCAAGCTATATGAAATTCTATCACTGAACGACAAGGGCATGGCAGAAGGACTAGAAAACCTTCTGATAGTACAAGAGTTTGAAGACGTATTCCCAGAAGAGTTACCAGGGTTTCCACTCAAAAGAGATATGGAATTTATCATCAACTCAAAACTTGGAACTGAACCGATAGTCAGATGTCAACGCCTAAGTTATAGGAGTTGAAAATGCAACTGAAGGAGTTGTTGGACCTAGGACTTATACTTCCAAGTGTGTCACCTTGGGGTGCACCTGTTATTTTCATATAGACTAAGGATGGGTCATGGAGACTTTGCATTGACTATCGTCAATTGAACAAGGCAACGCTCAAGAACCAATTTTTGTTTCCACGGATAAACGATTTGTTTGACCAAATGAATTGTGCAACGGTGTTTTCAAACATTGACTTGAGATTAGGATACCAATATTTACAAATTAAAGAGGAAGACATTCCTAAGACCACCTTCAAGACGAGGTTCAAACACTACGAGTTTACCGTTTTACCTTTTGGATTGACAAACGCTCCAGGGGTATTCATGAGTTTGATGAATGGGGTGTTCCATGAATACTTGAAAAAGTATGTTCAAGTATTCATCGATGACATATTGATATATTATCAGATGAAGGAAGAACATAATGAGCATTTACACTTGGTACTACAATGTTTATGAGAGAACAAATTATACGGGAAAATATCGAAATGCTCTTTTTATCAATCGAGGATTCATTATTTAGGGCATGTTATCTTTGACGAAGGTATCGTTGTGGATCCAACGAAGGTAGAAGCTATTATGGAATGGCCTACGCTGAAAAATGTACCCGAAGTACATAGCTTCATGGGTTTATCCAGATATTATTGACGGTTCGTCGAAGGTTTTTCAAAGATAGCAAATCCGATCACGAAATTGCAGAAGAAAAACAAGAACTTTGTATGGATCGAGAAATGCGCGAAAGCATTTAGAAGGCTCAAGGATCTGTTGACAATAACACCGATACTAAAAGTCTTTGACATGGACAAGGAATTCTTGGTATGCACAAACGCATCCAAGGAAGGCTTAAGCGAAGTCTTGATGCAAGATGATCGAGTGATCACTTACATCTCTAAGAAATTAAGAAAGCATGAAGAGAACTATGCGATGTATGATTTGGAGTTATTGGTTATTGTGTATGCCCCGAGAGTATGGAGACACTACCTAATTGGATGGAAATTCTAACTAAAAACATACAACTGTGGTTTGCAACACATTTTTACGCAAAGTGACTTGAACGCGTGACAACGACGTTGGTCAAAACTACTTAGCGAGTACGATTTTGAGATTACCTACATAAAAGGAACAATGAACAGAGTGGCATATGCGTTAAGTCAAAGACCACGCATATTTTTGGTGATACCTCTTTCGATGAATCTTCGAGAAAAAATTCTAACTATACAACACGACGATGACTGGTATAAAGAAGTTAAGGAAACTATCAAACGATACACCATGATGATACCGAATTTTGAAGGTTATTACTTAGAGGATGATGAATTGATGCAGTATAATAACATGAATTATGTGTTTTCTAACGATGAATTGAGAAGTTTGATTTTAAACGAGGCTCATAGAGAAGTATACATGGCTCATCTGGGATTCATGAAGATGAGGGTCAGCCTTAAGCCTTTATTCTTCTGGAAAGGAATGAAGGCGG
The DNA here is from genome assembly GCA_000966675.3 of Picea glauca. Taxonomy (NCBI): domain Eukaryota; kingdom Viridiplantae; phylum Streptophyta; class Pinopsida; order Pinales; family Pinaceae; genus Picea; species Picea glauca. The sequence continues at coordinate 25,300 of JZKD02S1997941.1, forward strand.
ACATGTTAACTTATGAGCTTGATTTATTATGTAGATAAATTCTTTATTTTCTTCAACACTTTGATTCCATCTTAATACACTTCAAAAATACCAAATCATAATCGAATAACAATAACTATGTAGATGAGTAAGCATGCACATCAACAACACATATACCCTGGGGAAACCATGTACAGGGAGAAAAACCCCAACAAATGATATTCCTTTATTTCATTAATAATGTAATATCACTTACAAATATCCACCATGAATGTTCTTATCTTAAAGATCTTGCCAAGATGACTCTGACCTGACAAAGACCTAAAAGACCTTCTTGAAATACACCTCTGATATGCTGCCTCTATTGTTGATATACAACACTGATATTTTTCGTTGGTATGTTGCCTCTTTATCACTGATATGTGCCTCTATTGCTTCACCCTTAACCTGCATATGAAAACTGTGATGAAGAGAGGGGTCGACCTTTGCTTATATAGGTTGAAGAGGAGAAGACGAGAGGCTCGAAATAGTAACATGTTTGCATGAGTTAATCATAACTCACCTTCATACTTTAGTTCGAACTTAGAACTAGACTTGAGACTGGTTACAACTCAACATTATACTTTAGTTCGAAAATAGAAATAGACTTGAGACTGATATGCTTTAGTTCGAAAATAGAACTAGACTTGAGACCTCAGTTACAACTCAACATTACACTTTAGTTCAAAAATAGAACTAGATTTGAGACTTTAGTTACAACTCAACATTACACTTTAGTTCAAAAATAGAACTAGAGTTAAGACTTCAGTTGCAATCAACATTACACTTTATTTCTAAAATAGAATTAGACTTAAGACTTCAGTTACAACTCAATGTTACACTTTAGTTCTAAAATAGAACTAGACTTAAGACTTCAGTTGCAACTCAACATTACACTTTAGTTCTAAAATAGAACTAGATTTAAGACTTTAGTTATAACTCAGAATTACACTTTAGTTCTAAAATAGAACTAGACTTGAGACTTCAGTTACAACTCGATTCTTTATGAGGCAATTCGAAATTATCTTCATGGTGGATAATGTTACACATGCCATCGCACTAGATCGATACATTTATATCATTTGCAATATTAGGAATATTGTTTGTTTCTAGCTCATAGGAATTTTAAATTCAACCTAACTTTTTATAGATGCGTTGAATTTTTCTCATGGCTCACAAGGTTTGACTAGGCTCATAGAGGTTGTATGTCCCCCCTGACTTTTGCACTAGTCTATCTATGCTCACAGAGGTTGTATGTTCCCCCTAAATTTTGCACTAGATTGTCTATGCTCATAGAGGTTGTACGTTCCCCCTAAATTTTTCATTAGAATCAATTAGCATCTCGTTCGTCATGACTTTTGGTTTGACTCATAGAGGTTGTACATTCCCCCTAGATTTTGTCAATACCTCACAAGACTGGTTGATTCTCCAAATTTCCCTGGATAGCCTCAGGGTGGCCCATATGGCCCCTCATTGGAGAATGACTGTCGATGCTGCCAAATTTAACACTCCCTCTCAGCGAGGGAGTCATTCTCAACCACACCAAGCTTGCCTCTCAGCTGCCCAAACTGTCTCGAGGTCAGAGGCTTGGTCAGGATATCAGCTACCTACTCGCTCGTGGCTATGTACTGTAACTTTACAGTTTTTCTCTGGAAAAATTCTCAGATATAGTGGTACCTCATGTCAATATGTTTTGACCTGTCATGAAATACTGGGTTCTCTGTCAATTTTATGCAACTTTGATTATCACAGTGAACCACCATCGTCTCGAGCTTGTCTCCAAACAATCCAAAAACCAATTTTCTGAGCCATACTGCTTCCTTGCTAGCATCACTTGCTGCAATGTACTCAGCCTCTATTGTACTCTGTGTAATGGCTCCCTAGTTCTGTCTTGACCAAGAGATCATAGCGGATCCTAAACTGAAGCAGTATCCAGAAGTAATCTTCTGATCCACTGGACTTCTTTCCCAGTCAACATATGCATACCCATGAAAAAATAAAGCACCACTGGATTTATATCTCATACCATAAGTAATGGTCCCTCTGAGATATCTCAAGATGTGATTTGCTTCCACCTAGTGTCTCTATCTCATTTTGGCCATGAACTGACTCATTGCAATCATTGCATAGCATATATCTAACCTAGTGTGGATCACGTACATCAATGATCCAATCAACTGCCTATACATGGTGGGATCCACCAAATTTGAACTTGTATCATAATCATGCAGCTTCCTCAGGTTGGTAATCACTGGAGTAGACATGGATTTGCAATCCATCATACCAAACCTCTTTAGTACATCCACTGTGTATTTTCCTTGTGCCAGAAATATCTCTCCCTATCTTTGCCATACTTCCAATCCTAGGAAGTAATGCATCAAGCCTAAGTCTTTCATCTTGAATTCTTAGGTTAGCTCCCTCTTACACCATTCTATTATCCCTTCATATATTGTTATAAAGAGATCATCAACATACATGATTAGTATAACAGTTTGGTTACCTCTTACCTTGAAGTACATATTTTCGTCAGCATCACTTTTCTGAAATCCCAGGCTTTTAAGAAAGCCATCAATCCTATCATACCAAACTCTGGGAGCCTGCTTAAGACCATACAAGGCCTTCCTTATCTTGCATACATGAGTTCCTTTGTTATGCAGTACAAAACCATCTAGTTTTTCTACAAATACCTCCTGTTCAATCTTTCCATTCAAGAATGTTGTTTTTACATCCATCTGATGTATCTTCCAACCAAGAAAGGGAGCTAAAGAAATAATAGTTCGAATGGAGGTATACCTGGCTACATGATAAAAAGTCTCTTCGTAGTTGATTCCTTCTTTCTAAGTGAAGCCTTTGGCTACAAATCTTACTTTAAAATTTTCCACACTTCCATCAACTTCATGTTTGATCTTATAGTTCCATTTGGAAGAAACCACTATTTTGTCTTTTGGCCTCAACATAATGTCCCAAACATTGTTCTTTATAATATACTTGTATTCCTCAAGCATGTAATCCTTCCATACTTGTAATTTATCCACTCCTTCAAATGAAGAAGTTTCAACATCACTAATGTTTCTCATTAGTGCAACATAGCCTCCAAACCTATGCGGCTTCGTCCTTTCCCTGAAAGTTCCTTTGGGAGCAGTTATCCTTTCTGCTTCCTGCACTATTTCTTTAAGCCACCCTGGATTCCTTTTGGCTGGAGGTTCTTCAATATTTCTTTCTAAAACTTCAAAAGGTTCTAGGGGCTCATTAATTGTCCCTTCATGAGGTTCCTCCCTCTGATCATTTGACTCTTCATTTTCAGAAGAGGGTGAAGTTGGTTGAACTGCTTTTGATTCCTGTTGAAGTTCTATGGATTTCTTAAATGTGGATTCCTCATGGAAAGTCACATCGTTTCTTACCTCTATTTGCCTATGACCTGGTAGATAAATCCTGTAAGCCTTGGAGTTCTCATTGTAATGCACAAAAACCCCTTTCTTTCCCGAGGGTTCCATATTTGACCTCTTTTCCTTAGGGACATGAATTTACATAGGACACCCAAATATCCTTAGATGCCATACTTCAGGTTTGATCCCTGAGAAGACCTCTTCAAGAGTCTTGTCCTTCAAGGTAGCATGTGGACACCTGTTTTGAATATACATGAAAATGGAGGTATCTTCTACCCATAAAGAATTTGATATATCCTGATCAAACATAATTTCTTTTGCTGCCTCACAAATTGTCCTATTTTTCCTCTCAACAACTCCATTTTGCTGAGGGTTATATGGCACAATCAATTGTCTCTTGATTCTTGTTGACTTGCATAAATCCTCAAGCTGAAGAGATTCAAACTCTCCTCCATTGTCATTCTAAGGATTCTGATGTTTTTCCCCGTCTGTTTTTCAATAAAGGCTTTATACTCTTTGAATTTATCAAATGTGTCACTTTTAGATTTAAGAAAATATTTCCAACATTTTCTTGAGTAATCATAAATAAAAATGACATAATACAAACAACCACTAAGTGAGGGAGATGACATGGGACCAAATACATCAGAATGAACCAGATCTAAGATACCCTGAGCTCTATTATCACTACTAGGAAATGCTTTCTTTATACTTTTACCTAGCATGCATCCCTTACAAATTTCATTTTTACTAGGAGAAATGGAGGGCATGCCACATACCATGTTCTGTAGATCTGGAAGAGATTTGTAGTGAATATGTCCAAGTATTCTGTGCTACAATTCGCTGGAGCTAGTCGCATCATGAGCCAATGCCTAAACTGACTGTCCTGACATGACGTACAATCCTCCACTGCGAGTTCCAATGGGTTCTGATGTACTTAAGTGGCTACCTTTAGCCCATAGTAGTGCATTCCTATCCTTGAATATCATCCAATATCCTTTGTCCTCAAGGGTTGCAACTGATAGTAGATTCTTCTTGAGCCCTAGAACATATAATACTTCATCAATATGAATTTTAGCCCTAGATTCCAATCTAAATGAGATGGAGCCTACTCCCTCTATCTTGTAATATTTTTCATACCCAAGCTCAACCTGCTCTGCAAAAGATTTTTTCTCGAAATTTGAAAGGATCTCCTTGTACCTTGTCATGTGCTTTGATGTACCACTATCTACTAACCAAGTTTTTGGCCCTGTGAAAACTAAAATGGATAAGGCAGAAACCAAGTAATATTATTTTCTATTTTCTTTCTCATTAGAAGTAATTTTTTGATTTCTTTTGGATTCATCATCCTCAACAGTTGAGGCATGATGTTTCCCTTTCCTTGGATATTTCTTTATAAACCAACAATCTTTAGCAAAATGACCCAAATTATTACAACTAAAGCATTTAATCTTAGATGTATCAATATTCTTTCCTTTGAATGTACCTTTGGTGTTTGTCTTCCTCTGAGAGCCTTTCTGGAATGTTCCTTTCTTCTTTCCCTTGAATCTTGATGCTAAAGCTGAGTGCTCTTATTTCGTTGGCTCGCTTCTAGTAGCTGTGCGACTCTCCTCCTGGAGGAAATCATTCCATAACCTCTCAAACGTGGGATGAATCTCTCTCCCACTTACATTGGATAAGAAGGTCTCCCATGAAGAAGGAATACCGTAAAAAATGGCCTGCACTAAATCATCATCGTCCAATGTCACCCATGTGACCAAAAACTGATCTCTAATCTGGCCTATATTGGAACAAAAAGATGCCACTAATTCACCTTTCTCCATCTTCAAATACTTAAGGTTGTGCTTAAGTGTCCTCTTCTTACTTGGAGCATGTTTCTTATACAGATTCACCAAGGTATCTATACAGTCCTTGGCAGTCATTAACGAAGTCATTGCATGCATTATACTGTCTTTGATTGAGTCAAAGATGATTCGCTTGGCCTTTGCTTGACTCTTCCTGAAGGTTTCTCTTCCTACATTATTCGTGGGTTCCTCCACCACTGTGGTCACCTTCTGCTCAAGATCATGTTCCTCCAAGATATTTGTTATCTGTAGCTTCCACACATTGAAGTTGGAAGTTCCTTTGAGCCTATCCTCATCCCTAACTGAAATGGAGGATGCCATGGACCTTACACTGGAAACTTAATAAAGCTAGCTTGGATCTATGTGTACCTGTTGCTGCACTTCAACACGTTTAACACACCCTAAGCTCTGATACCATGTTAAATTATGAGCTTGATTTTTTATGCAGATTAATTCTTTTAATTTCTTCAACACTTTGATTCCATCTTAATACACTTCAACAATACCAAATCATAATCGAATAGAAATAACTATGTAGATGAGTAATAATGCACATCAACAACACATATACCCTGGGGAAACCTTGTACAAGGAGAAAAACCCCAATAAACGATATTCCTTTATTGCATTAATAATTTAAGATCACTTACAAATATCCACCATGAATGTTCTGCTCTTAAAGAGATTGCCAAGATGACTCTGACCTGACAAAGACTTAAAAGACCTTGCTGAAATACACCTCTGATATACTGCCTCTATTGTTGATATACAACACTAATATGTTGCTTTGGTATGTTGCCTCTTTATCACTGATATGTGCCTCTATTGCTTCACCCTTAACCTGCATATCAAAACTGTGTGAAGAGAGGGGTCGACCTCTGCTTATATAGGTTGAACATGAGAAGAGGAGATGCTTGAAATAGTAACATGTTTGCATGAGTTAATCATAACTCAGCTTCATACTTTAGTTCGAACTTAGAACTAGACTTGAGACTGGTTACAACTCATAATTATAGTTTAGTTCAAAAATAGAACTAGACTTGAGACTGGTATGCTTTAGTCCGAAAATAGAACTAGACTTGAGACCTCAGTTACAGCTCAACATTACACTTTAGTTCAAAAATAGAACTAGACTTGAGACTTTAGTTACAACTCAACATTACACTTTAGTTAAAAAATAGAACTAGACTTAAGACTTCAGTTGCAACTCAACATTACACTTTAGTTCTAAAATAGAACT
>JZKD02S1997952.1:10950-27150 GCA_000966675.3 Picea glauca
GTGAAGTATATTTAGGATTTAGAATTTCTAGTGCCGTGTGATGTGAGTAATTTTCAGTTTATAATTAACGGTAATAATGCAGGTAATGGTATCACCGGTGACCGATTAACACATAGCTAATGAGGTTTTGCAATGAACCCAAATTTTTTAAAATGAAAGTTGGAGTTGCAGACCCTGCAGTTCGAGGATTGGGGCTTGTCTAATTCAAAACTTAAACGGCATAATTCAAAAATATATATATTAAAATAACAATTTTATTATTATCAATATGCTTGGACTTTGTCTCCGAGGTGTAGGATAGTTAGGAGGAGTGTGCTGTTAAGGCACTTCGTGATGTTAAAGTTATTGGTTGGAAACCTGTCCGAACAAAAAATCCAACCATGTTAAGGGTTGGTGTGGCTCAGGCAGGGTGCTATCCCCAAATAATTTTAAGGACTTACATGTCACTAAGTCATGAACAAACTAGCCAAAAAAATATATATATGCTTGGACTTTATTTAAGTAGAACCTCCAACCTCAAAGTATGTATGATGGTGTGAATTTGGTAATTATAGAATAGATATATTAATATGAGAAAATTGTTTGGATTTGACATTGCAATGAAGTGTAACAATTTGTAAGTATCATAAATAGAAATAGTTGCATGCATATGCTTTCACATTATTTTTGTTTTGGTGTTCTAAGTTTATTACGTTAATTGTATAGCAGAAGAAGAAAATGAGGTGGACAACACTCCTTTCTGTTAATGACTTCTAACTATCACCCTCCCTTCAAGGTAAAGTTATACATTCTTCTATTTTGTTTTTTTTCCAAATATAATATTATATTGTAGAAAAATTTCTTTGTAATTATCTAGTTTATGTTTTTTCTTTTTATTCTTTTTCATATCATTTACATTCGATTGAGAACTCTATTCGATTGAGTATTCTACTAGTATCACGAAACAAGCATCTGACCCGAACAAGAATGAGCCGCAGTTTTATGAAGAGGCCGACTTCTCCCACTTGTCATTGATAACTTGATAACTGGCGAGCAAATCCATAAATAGACGAAAGGGAAATGGCGCTTTATCATGCAAGATCACCCACCCTTTTCGCTTACTCGCTCCTATTAGTTGGGCAGATTCCATTTTCGATGGCCCTACTCTAGAATTCTGGGGGCTGGTTTATGAGAGTCAGTGCTTATTTTTTTTTCAACGAGAAAAAAATAAGCTTTATATTTAGAAGGATATAAAAGTATACAAGTCTGTAATAGCAAGTTTAAACAGCAGTGAAATGCAAGCATTTTGTCGAAGATCAAAACATGCTACACAAAACAAAAGGGGGAAACTAGTCTCGTCATTGCCAGAAACAAACCCATGGGTGGCTGCTCGCATGTCCAATCATTCAAAAATTGATCCTCGAGGTGGGTCCCTCATTACCTTCTTCCCATCTCGTATAGAGTATGTGTCCCGAGGGCAGAGTGAATGCTTTTTTTGAAAGTATATCAGCGTCCAAATTATCCTTTCTGTAGATGTGGGAGAAAGTGATATGATTGAGCAGCTGGGTCGCTTCTCGAGTTCTTTCTTTGCAGCTCATCAAGTCCGCAACATGGAAGTCAGCACATCCGTTCAGCGAGTCAATTGTGATCTTGGAGTCACCAAGCAGTAAAAGCTCACTTATATGTAATCTACTTGCCAGAATACACGACGCCCATGCTCTCATGAGTTCAGCTTTCATATTGAATCCTTGCCAGCAGTTTAGTGTCCACCAGTAACACGTCTGAGGGTTTATGGATGCATTGTAAGCCTTTCAGTTGAGCCGCCCCATTGAACCAGGCCACTACTCTATCAAATGGAACTGTGAAGGCAGGTCTGCAAGGTGTTGAAAATGGTATCTGATTTTTATCAATTGTTATTTCAGCGCAAATGGAGCATGCCACTCTGTGAACTGATGGTGGTTTATCCTCAAATAAAGCTGCATTCATGTTCTTCCAAATAACCCAGCAAAGGAGGATTGGTACCTTTAGCTGATTGGTGGGGGCCTTCAACCAGTTTTGAAAACAATCTGATACACTGGTACCTGTCCAAGCCAATGACGGCGAAAGTGCAGGGGAAATATGATTCCAAACGGATCTGAAAAAGGAGCAGTCTATGAAGAGATGTGCGCTAGTCTCACCACTCAATTTGCATAGACAGCAGCGGCTGGGTCCCTCCCAACCCCGAGCTTGGAGATTCGGCCACAGTAAAAGCTTATTTTCAATTAATAGCCATGCAAATAGTTTCAACTTGAGAGTCAGTGCTTACTTGCTCAATCATCATCGGAGAAACAAAAGATTCGCTTAATCAATAGATAGTTGCTTCGATAACGCTGTCGAGTCTGGGTTTAAGTAAGCCAATCATCCATCCTGTTTTTCAACATCCATCTATCCTGTTTTTCAACAGAGTAGTCTAGACTCTAAACGTTCTATTTTTTGAGTTTTTTTTGGTTATTTTTTTCATTTGATTTTTTTTTAAATTTGGTGTTGTATGGTTGGATTTATAGATGTAGTTAAATTTGTATAATTTAAATGTCCAGAAGTTTTTTAGTACGCTAAATCCATTTCTGCATTCAAAAATACAATTTAAACGATCAAAAAATAAAAATTTCCACCAATTCCACCTAAAAAAACCCAAAAATAAAACATTTAACCAACACTTTTCCCAACCATTCGATTTCCCAACCATTCTATCGAGAAAGCGAAACCTCTCCCACCCGCCATCCCCAACTCGGATGAAACGTCTTCCCCAGTTTTCTGCAGATAATAGCAATAGGGCAATTCCAATCCAATGCTAAGGTCGACATATACATATTGAGTTGGAAGGTTGACTCGCTTTCTATACATATTGAGACAAGCCGCCGATAGACAAGGTTGTCCCGCCAATTCTAGTAGGTATGCCCTTGTAGTTGTGAGTGATTACCACCGGTTTGGCTGTGCACCTTTTGGACAACCCACCTGATATTCGCCATGAGATGTGCTTGCGTTTCTTTTTCAGGAAAACTCTGAAATCTTTCTTGGCGCCCTCTTTCTCGTGGAGAGGCCTTCTTGTTTCAGTAGGGCCTCTGTCTGAAATATGTTTGTCATGTCCTTGGCGGCCAATTCACGAAGTACATATGCAGCAACAAATTCCTGGGAGTACTTTGAATAATAAACGAGTGCATTATTTAACACCAGAAGCAGATCATTGAAAAACTCTACACCGCCAGAGTAAGAGCCTTCCTCTAGCCTTGACCTCACCATTGCCAAGTCCACATGCCTCCGAATCATGCTTTTCACCATTGCCAAGTCCACATGCCTCCGAATCATGCTTTGGTAGTACAGATTATCCTGCAAAATGAATTGTGTGGCTGTCATTATTAGAGCAATTTATACTGAAAAACAAATCATAGATACAACTGCAAGTCCAAGTCCTTGTCATAGGAATTGAAATACCTAAATTAACAGAGTTTTTATTGAAGGATAACACATCTCTAAATGTCACTAGTTTTTATAGCCATATTGTGGGCGGAGGAGATTATGTTTATCAACAATGGAGATCATATAGCTGTTAAGGAATGTATAGACTGGATTCTTTTTGTTGGAGCTACACCCCACATAGAAAACATTCTTCATCTCAGACTCCTTGGCTGAGAGACMACTATTCCGCCAAAATAGCATAGGACTTACAATTAACCTCAGCCCTGCCCCATTCAAAATAGCATAGGACTTACAATTAACCTCAGCCCTGCCCCATTCAAATGGGGCAGACCATAGCAAGAATGAACCCCTATAGGCTGCTTTATACTACATCAGCTTCACCAATGAAGCAACACCGCTAGTTAGAAATAAAAACTCATTTTGATAAAGCATATGACAAATAAAAAAGAGTTTGAAAGTTTGATGAAGAGAACATCCAACCTGGCTTTCTAGCCTATGCTTGAAGATGGAACCAAACTTGTGGGCACTGATAGCCCTCAAACACTCGAGAAGAGGGATCAAATTGCCTGGAACCTTGGCCTTCCTTCTGCTTCTCTTGCTCATTGGCGACATCTCATCAGTTCGTTCAATCTGACTTTCCCCAGAAGACCTTGCGGCCTGATGCTGCCAAGCCCCCCTAGAATCCTCATAATCTTTATAATGACTGTTACTGGATGATTTCCTGCCATCCCTTCTCCTACTTGAAAATTCTACAGAGCTCAATACATCATTAGAGTCCCAGGGTTGTAGCCTTCCACCCCTGTCACAACGTTTTTCACAGATTCCTTTGCCCTCCTCCTCCCCAATTTCTCTGGATTCAGCACTGCACTCTTAGAATCCGCTGCCCTTCATGCCCACAACTGTTTCAGAGTGGACATCTATAGATTCCACACAGACCTGCTCCCTTACATCATTGTCGTCATCATCATCTTGTTCAGAACCCATCCTATCCTCATCTTGCTCAGCACCCATCCTATCATCATCATCATCTTCTTCTTCTTGTTCAGAACCCATCCTGGTGGGTTGTTCTTTTGCTATTTTCTCAGAACTACCATAATACGAATCCAGAGGAGATTCAGGCCCAGATATAGTCTCAGGCTAAGCCGGTTCCTTGTCAAGGGTTTTGCTATCTGGCTGCTGGGGTACGGGTCCTTCAGCAGAAGGAAGCGAAGCGCTTTACAACGGCAGATCTTGTTCACCATGTGGGTTTTCGTCACAGATCTCGTCATGCACAGCCAAAGCCTCCTTATATCCCAAATCTTTATTTAGGTTACCAGATCCTGGATCTGGGTTCTCCAAAGGACGATTTGGGTTATCCATCCCCCTTTTTCCATCCCCGCTTTTAAGGGAACTTGGGTCAGTTTCAGGTCACATATGAAACCCATCCTTACCTTCTTCTTCTGGGACTGCTCTCCGGCTCTTGTTGGGACGTCTGTTTTTCAGTTGTCCTCTGTTGCTCTTTAAGCAAGCTCTGTTCTCTCTCGGTCTTGGGTTTCTTCAGCTTAGACTCCAGAGATCTGAAACACAAACAGAGACCACAAAAACCCATGAGAAGCTAGGACAAAACATGGCACAAACCCGCAATTCAAGGGGGCTGATTGGCACATACATAATAGAACCGTCATAGTGCTCAAGCTCCCTCTTAAGCTGAGCCACCCTCAACTTTCTCATCTCCTCCAGCCACGGCAGGCTATTGCTGCAACAACCCAGAAACACAAAACAAATCTCAATTACCCACCCCTGTAAATAGACACAGCCCACCTCATAAAACACACCCACCTGCAACTAATGCCAAGGCTGTTCTTGAATCTGCCTTGCAAGGCATGATACTTGGCCTTGCAATCCTGCAAACAAACAACATCATAAAACCAAGAAATAGAAACAAGTAGAACCAAATAAATAAATGCATTACAACATAAACACAGACACATATGTGTTTTGTTTCTTAAGTCGTGCTAACCTCTGAAGAAAAAACGTACGGGGAGAGATTTCTCGCCTGAAGCTCCAATGAAATGTACGGGGAGAGCTTTCTAGCCTGAAGCTTCCTCACTTGATTAGAAAATCAGTATGAGCAACACTCGAGTAGTTTTTTTAGATAACGTGTTATTGGAGTTCTCTTCTGTTTGTGACATCACCACATCCAATATCCGTTGGATTCTTGTTCTCATTTAATAAAGGATAATTTATCCATAGGATTCTTGTTCTCATTTAATAAAATATAATTTTTGAAAAGTAATACATTTTGAATCATGAAGAAATCATTTTGGACAACAAAAATACTATTAATTATACAAATGATAGAGATAGTTTTATTTTCCCATGATAGTAATAGTGATAGGAAATGATATTGATAATGATAGTTTTAAAAATGTGATTTCGTAATAATCATGGAAATGATAGTGATAGTTTTATTTTCCCATAACAAACCTTTTTATCTTTTGCAGTCTTGGTCTGTCTTAGTCAGATTAGATCAGTGTAGGCGGCTCTCTCTATATGTCTTTCTTTATCTCTCTGTGAAGTGAATTTAGGATTTAGAATTTCTAGTGCCGTGTGATGAAAGTAATAATGGAGGTAATGGTACTACCGGTGACCGATTAACGCATAGCAATGAGCCCAAATTCTTTAAAATGAAAGTTGGAGTTGGAGACCCTGCAGTTTGAGGATTGGCGCTTGTCCAATTCAAAACTTAGAATTTTTTTATCTGTCTATGAAGTATATTTAGGATTTAGAATTTCTAGTGCTCTGTGATGGGAGTAATTTTCATTTTATAATTAACGGTAATAATGGAGGTAATGGTACCACCAGTGACCGATTAACGCATATCTAACGAGGTTTTGCAATGAGCCCAAATTCTTTAAAATATATTGTGTTGCCATCCTGTTGCCCAACCATTCCCACCCGCCTTCCCCAGTACATCATCCCCAACTCGGATGAAACTCCTTACCCACTTTTGCAAATAATAGTAATAGGGCGATTCCAATCCAATTCACGGAGTACATCTGCAGCAACAAACTCCTGAGAGTACTTTGAATAATAAACGACTGCATTGTTGAACACCAGACTAGCCTTGACCTCACCATTGCCAAGTCCACATGCCTTCGAATCATGCTTTGGTAGTACAGATTATCCTGCAAAGTGAATTGTGTGGCTGTCATTATCAGAGCAATTTATACTGAATAACAAATCATAGATACAGTTTTCAGCGTGGTTTTTTGAATGGAAATGGCGGGCAACGATCCAGTCGATCCAGGAGCACCCCCAAACAAGCTCCGGCCAGCATTGCTGGCATAGCTGCCGTTCTCAACTCTGTTGCATCCCAGCCTAGATTACGCTTTTATGCACTTCCCTGACTTGCAACTTAGTTTCTGCTGCTCGTTTCCTGGTAGTCTTCACTGATTGGTTGTGCGCTGCACCCAAGAGACACTGGTTTACTGGTATACCTCGACAACCTCGATTACCTTCACCATTTTATACTTGCCTCACTTTTACCCTTCACCTTCACGTGACTTTCGAGTCCTGCTTTCGAGTCCCCTCCCAGCTGGTGTCTTTCTCTCTTCCTCTCGTTTTTGTCCCTATCCCGGGCCTACTCACTGCTCACAAAACTTTACTTTTTGGTTTCACTGACGGAGCCACTGGCGTTGTTCTGTCTCTGAGGCCACTCTTCCGCTTTCTTGGTTATTTTCCCGGTTTTTGTCATCTTGCACAGACACCTGACATCTTGAATCCAAAACCGGTCTGTCTCCTCCTTTATCTGCAGTTGTTTGTATCCACCCGAGATATCTCCTTTTCACCACTCCTGGCCCACCTACTTTTTCTTCAACCTGATTCTGTTTTACTGGAAAACGGTGGGTAGCCTGAATCCACAATGGACTTACGGACTGATACACTGGAGGTATCTTCCGATGATCCCTACTGGAGTCAGGAAGGACTCTTTGAAAAGGTGGATGCACTCATTTCGAACAGACAACATTTTCCCTCCATTTCCCATTTTTCAAAAACACACACGACTCCCACCTTTTCCCCTGTTGAACAGACTTTCCCTCCTGAGTTTATTCCATCAGCAACAGACAATTCCATCCCTGCCTCCACTGAACCTCCTCCTAGCATTTTGTCGGCAGATAGACGGAATACTCGAAAAGTCTGGAAATCAAAAAAAAAATCGGCTCGACTGGTACTGGGGGACGGTGTGGGTCTGGAGGACCTGTGCAAGATGTCAACGTGTGCCCTGGTTGGCAGAATATCTTATAAGAGTTTGAAACCACAGCCACTGGAGGGCTGGATTGAAAAGACATGGTTCCCTCTCCTTGGCTACTCGCCAGTGGTGCAATATCTTAAAAAAGGTTGGTTGTGTTTTCACTGTAATTCTCCGCTTGATACATCTCTTTTACTGTCTTCCCACTGGCTCATAGGCGGTAGTAGTCTCATGCTCAAGCGCTGGAAGCTTTCTTTTAATCCAGATACCGATTATTTCACACACAGACATCTTTGGGTGCTTCTTCCGGGACTTCCTCTTCACCTCTGGAATGTAGAAGCCCTGACTGCTATTGGTAACTTGCTGGGGAGTTTTATAGCTCTAGATTCACAGTCTCTTAACAGTCCTCGGAGGACACTGGGTAAAGTACTGGTTGAAATTGATATTACTAAAGGTCTGTCTGAAACCTTGGTGATTGACTGGAGGGGGAGAAAGATGCTCCTAAAGCTGGACTATCTTGGGATTCCATTTAGGTGTAATCTTTGCCGGGAAACCGGTCATCTTTGGAGATCCTATCCCGGGAAGCCCTCTTCAGAACCCTCCGAAGACTCTGATCTTGATCTCAACCCACCGGAATACCTTTCAACAGATCCAGCGCTAGCTCATCTGGATGTGCCCTTTGCCTCTGCCTCTCCCTCTGATCATTCTTCTGAAGCCACTCCCCGGTCCGTTATTTTTCAGCTCTGCCCGGTTCTCTACTCCTCCTTCTCTACATCTGAAAAAGAATCTATCGATACCTTCACTTGGCTCACTCCATTAAATGGCTCGACGCCTCCCTTTCCTGATGCCGAGCAGACTCCTCTTGACTCCTCTCTCCCTGCGGCCCCGGTCCCCCTTACAAATCCTGTTTTTACTGAGAACTTCGACCCCCTTCCGAATCCGCTATCCTCCACTCCGCCGACTGCACACACAAGCATCCCTCATTCGCTACAGGATTTGGTTCCTACCTCTTCGGTTCTCCCTGGATACAGCCAGTCCGAGCAACAGGTCGATAGTCTTTTGGAGGAGATTATTTCTCCTAAACTACTTTCGGGGTTCTCCTGTTCCTCACAGTCAGAGCAGGAGGGAGCTACTTCTTTGGCGGATTCAACTACAGCTACTCCATCTTCTGTTCTTCCGGAAAATACAGTTCTACTCCCGGTGTTCCGTGGTAAGGATCTCATCTTGCCTAGATCGGATATTGGAACCTCTTCCTCCATTCCTTTAGACCAGGGATCCAAGACATATGCCTGGTCATGAGGAATTTGTTCAGAAATCTCTCCCCTCCAGACTAGAAGTTCCAGAAAAAAGAAGGAAAAATTGAACTTGCAGCATCCAGATCCAGCTCCTTCATCCCTCGACAGCAAAGCCCTTAGAGCAACGAAAGCTTTAGCTCGTTCTAAGTAATGTTAATACTCTCTTTGAACATAAGAGGGTTTGGAGGCCCCCTCAAATCAGCCTCCTTCAGAAGATTATTAGAGAACACAAAGCCTGACATCTTACTTCTCCAAGAAACACTCTCTACGGACCAAAAAGCCAGAGATTTTTTGCATTTATTTCGACCTTCGTGGGTCTCAGCAGCTGTAAACTCTATTGGTACTTCCGGAGGTCTGTTGGTGGCCTAGGATCCCAGTCTTTTCAATTTCAGAGCCTACCTTACTAGTGGTGGTATCCTGATACTCGACCGTTGTTTGGCTTCCAAGCAGGATGTTGCATTATTAAATTTGTATGGGCCCTGTGTTGATAAACAGAGTTTTTGGTCTAATCTTGATTCTATCGGACTTCTTTCCTTACCCAACCTCATCATTGGTGGCGATCTAAATTTGATTCTTTCGGCTGATGAAAACTGGGGAGGTACCTTCCTGCCAGGTCCCACGGAAGCTCTCTTCAAAAGGATCTTTGATAAAAATAATCTGATTGATATTCGGCCGAGTCGACTCACTCCAACTTGGAGAAATGGAAGGACTGTAACTGCTGCCATCGCCAGAAGACTTGACCGCTTCCTGGTTGCTGAGAGCATAGTATCTTCGACGATATATCCTTCTTCTTGGGTAGAGTTTCCATTTGTTTCTGATCACGCACCTGTCCTTCTGCAGCTGAGGCTACAAACGCTACAACCTTCTACACCTTTTAAGTTTAACCACCACTGGCTAGCGTCCGAGACATACTCCGATTTGGTTCATCTGGTGTGGTGGGATCCTTGCTTTCTTTCTGAAGCAAATCCCCAAAGGCGCCTAGTGTGGAAACTTAAAACTCTCAAATCTAAGTCGAGGGAATGGTTTCATGCTCTAAGAGCTGTGCAGAAATCGAGCCTATTCAAGCTAGAATCGGATATTTCTCATCTATTACACTCCTCCTCCGTAACTGCGTTGACCTTGGAGATGGCGGCCACTCTAAAAATGCTGGAAACAAAGAGAGACTCCATACTTCTCTCGGAGGAAAAACACAAGAGATTACAAAGCCGTGAGACCTGGTTGAATTGCGGTGACACAAATTCAAAATTTTTTCATCATGTGGCAAGCTTCAACAGAGCTAAAAAGATTATATGGTCTTTAAAAGGCAGCGGAGATGATCTTATTAGCGGTCAAAGAGCCCTCCAGGATGAAGCAGTCTCACATTTTAGTCGACTTTATAAAAAATCAAACAATCTGGATCTATAGGGGATGGTGTCCACGGCCACTCTTTTCCCCAACTTTGTCTCTGCAGCAGAGGCAGCCGACTTATACAAACCTGTTACAATGCCTGAGTTAAAACGAATTTTGGTTAAATTCAATTCGGAAAGAAGTCTGGGGCCTGATGGCTGGACGACTGAATTTTTTTGCTTCTTTTTCGAGTTGGTTGGACCAGATCTCCTTCAGATGGTGGAAGATACCCGTATTACTAGCAAAATAGTGGGTAGTCTTAATTCAACATTTTTAGTATTAATTCCGAAGGAAAGTAATCCGCTCTCCTACAGTGACTTCCGTCCAATATCACTCTGTAATCTCATTTACAAGCTAATTTCTAAGGTCATTTCAAACCGGATCAAGCCATTCCTAGAGAGGAGGCTCACAGCAGAGCAGATGGGTTTCCTAAGGGGCAGGAGGATTCAGGATGTGATCGGAGCTGCACATGAAGGTATCCACAGTATTAAAAAGTATAAACAAAAAGCCTTGGTTATGAAATTAGATCTCAAACAAGCGTTTGATTGTATTGATTGGGAGTTCCTGAGATTGATTCTATTCTCAACTGGTTTTGGTGAATTGTTCATCGATTGGATCATGTCTTGCGTGTCTAGTGCTAATTTTGTTGTATTGATAAATGGTGAGGCTTCCAGTTTCTTCAAAAGTGAGAGGGGGCTCCGCCAGGGATGTCCTCTCTCCCCTTATCTCTTTATTCTGATCATGGAAGGACTCAGCCTTCTTCTCAAACAAAAACTCTCCGAGAAACTCATCTCGGGTATAAAGGTCTCAAAATATATAAAATTACTACATCTCTTTTTCGTGGATGACGTTCTTCTCTTGTCTAAGGCTGTTTTATCGGAGTGGTTGATAATCCTCGAAGTTTTGCAGTTGTTATGTTCCGCTTCTGGTTTATCCATAAATTTCTCCAAATCTTCGGTCTTACACTGGGGTCTTTCGGATGCTGAACTGCTCATTCTCAAGGATGCAGTTCCATTCACCTTTGTAAACCTGAGTGATGGATTCAAGTATCTCGGATTTCAGTTGAAATTGGGTTCATCTACCCCGGAAGATTGGAAAGGGCTGGTGACACAATTTGAAAGAAGGATAAATTTCTGGTGTAACAAATGGTTGTCCCTGGGGGGCCGTTACATCCTGATAAAGTCGGTTCTGGAAAGTCTTCCTGTTTTTTGGATGTCTCTGGAAAAACTTCCAAATAAGATTATTATTATTTTACGGAGACTCATCTCAAACTTTCTGTGGAACAGTCAACCGGGTCACTTTCGCTTTCACCTTTGCAATTGGGCAGAACTGTCAAAACCAAGAAAATTTGGGGGCTGGGGGTTCATGAATTTACCCCTGTTCAATTCGGCACTTCTAGCAAATTCCTTTTGGAGAGCAGCCACCATTGACAGTATCTGGCATAGGATTATTGCAGACAAATATTTGGGATCCTTATCCATTGCTAGATGGATCCGAAAGCCCGTTTTTCAGTTAAGAAAGTCATCGCCCTTCTGGAAAAATTTGGTTTCTTCAATTCCTGTTATTCTTCATTGGCTTGTTTGGAATCCAGGAGATGGGACTGAGATTCGTATTGGAGAAGACAAGATTCTTGGTATGGGTGACCGATCCCTTCTTTCCTCTGAGTTGCGGTCTAATCTTCGGCAACAAAATATATTTTTTCTTGCATAGGTTAAATCTTTGTATGGGTGTCGTGCCCTTCCAGATAATTGGCAGGATAGTGGGGATTTATATCTTAGAAACCAATCAGCGTTGGAGTGGGACCAATATACCACGACCCTCAAAGAATATGGAGTCTCACTCTCCCCTCGCCCGGATTCTCTTCGTTGGATCGGGGGAGATGCAACAGGGAATTTGACAGTTAAAAACTTATATAATGCACTGATAAATCAGCGCTCTTCCATTCCGGACAGCTCGTGGCTTACACAGATTTGGCGATGGGAGATTCCACTGAAGATAAAGTTGTTCTTTTGGATCACTGGAAGGGAAAAAACACTAACCTGGGACGCATTTCGGCGGAGAGGTTGGGAGGGGCCGGGCATCTGCCTCCTCTGTTGCAAAGAGTCCGAAGACATCCATCATTTGCTGGTCCATTGCCCCTTCACACGTTTGGTTTGGTCACAGGTTCTCATTCACCTTTCGATGCGTTCAACCTGGAGCGGCACATTCCTCACAGATTGTTTTTTTAAATGGCTGGCACAAAAAGCGGCTCCAAAGACTTTACCTGCTCTGGTCTCCTAGCAAATTTGGAAGGCCCGAAATCGTGCTACCTTTGAATCCAGCTCCCCCTCCCTGCAAGAGGTGATTCAAAAGGTATTGAGTACCTTCAATTGGAAACAACCCCCACAATTGCTCCCAAAACAAAAAGATAGCGTTTTAAATTTGCAGGCTGCTGCACAGTAGCATGCTTCGATGGTGCGGCGAGGTCCAATGGTGGTTGTTGTGGTGCGGGGGGATTCTTCAAATCCCATCCCTCTAGGATTACACTGTGGTTTTTAAATTGTGGCGATGGCTCAAATAATAAAGCTGAGCTTTTGGGCTTATGGGTGACCCTCTATCTCGCCTCCTGCTGGTCCATAAGTCACCTTCTTGTTCTTGGGGACTCTCGCATTATCATTGATTGGATTTCTCGCAAGTCCAAGCTCCAATCAGTCCATATTGATAGTTGGAAGATTAAAACGATGGAGTTGTCCAAATCTTTCACCGACATCAACTTTCAGCATATTCCAAGAACTCAAAATAAAGAGGCGGATGCCCTCTCAAAAAGGGCTTTGAAGGAGCCAATGGGCAGACTCTCGATTTTCCATAGAGATGGTGGGATTGAGAGTCCTATCACATCTTTAAATGTATTTGAATGATGGGAGCTGCTTTCACTCCATTGGCTTTTGGCTTTTCGTGGGGTCCTTACTTTTGCTGTTTCTGATTTCCTTCTCTTATCGGCTCATTCCTGAATGCTTGCTATGATCTCTCCCTCTGGGTGGCTTTTCAGCACTTCGGCAGTTGCGGGTTGCTATACATTGTAAAAAAATTATACTTTATATAAATTGGAGCAATTTTCACTTGGAAAAAAAACAAATCATAGATACAATTGCCAGTCCAAGTCCTTGTCATAGGAATTGAAGGACCTAAATTAACAAAGTTTTTAATGAAGGATAACACATCTATAAATGCCACTAGTTATTATAGCTACATGGTGGGCTGAAGAGATTATGTTTATCAACAATGGAGATCTTGTAGTTGTTCAGGAATGTATAGATTGGATTCTTTTTGTTGGAGTTGCACCCCACAGAGCAAACATTCTTCATCTTAGATTCCTTGGTTTAGGGACAACTATTCCTCCAAAATCGCATAGGACTTACAATTAACCTCAGCCCTTTGAAGGATGCCCCATTCAAATGGGGCATACAACAACAAGAATGAACCTGGATAGGCTGCTTAATACTACATCAGTTTCACCAACGAAGCAACATCGCCAGTTGGCAGTACAAACTAATTTTGATAAAGCATATGACAAATAAAAAAGAGTTTGAAAGTTTTATGAAGAGAACATCCAATGTGGCTTTCTAGCCAATGCTTGAAGATGGAACCAAACTTGTGGGCACTGATAGCCCTCAAACACTCGAGAAGAGAGATCAATATTCCAAACTTTTTCTGGAAGACCTCGTGGCCTGATGCTGCCAAGCCCCCATAGAATCCTCATAATCTTTATAATGTTCATGAACAGTTTCACTAGAATCATGACTGTTAGTGGAATATTTCCTACCGTCCCTTCTCCTACTTGATAATTCTACAGAGCTAAATACATCATTAGATTCCCAAGGTTGTAGCCTTTCACCCCTATCACAATGTTTTTCACAGATTATTTTTCCCTCCTCCCCAATTTCTCTGGATCCAGCACTGCACTCTTGCAATCAACCACCCTTCATGCCCACCACTGTTTCAGAGTGGACATCTATAGATCCCACACAAACCAACTACCTTACATCATTGTCGTCATCAGCATCATCTTGTTCAAAACCCGTTCTATCATCATCTTGTTCAGAGCCCATCCTATCCTCATCATCATCTTCTTCTTGCTCAAAACCCATCATGATGGGGTGTTCCTTTGCTATTGTCTCAGAGCTACCATAATACGAATCCAGAGGAGATATAGGCCCAGATATAGTCTCAGGCTTGGTTGGCTCCTTGTCAAGGGTTCTTCTATCTGGTTGTTGGGAAACATGGCACAAACCCGCAATCCATGGGGGTTGATCGACACATACACAATAGAACATTCATAGTGCTCAAGCTCCCTCTTAAGCTGAGCCGCCCTCAACTTTCTTATCTCCTCTAGCCACGACAAGCTATTGACAACCCAGAAACACAAAACAAATCTCAATTACTCACCCCTGAAAATAGACACAAAACCCACATACCCACGTTGTCCTCTGTTGCTCTTTAAGAAAGCTTTGTTCTCTCTCGATCTTGAGTTTCTTCAGCTTAGACTCCAGAGATCTAAAACACAAACAAAGACCACAAAAACCCATGAAAAACCAGGAAAAAACATGGCGCAAACCCGCAATCTAAGGGGGTTGATCGAAATCACTGCCATAGTGCTCAAGCTCCCTCTTAAGCTAAGCCACCCTTAACTTTCTCAACTCCTCCGGCCACAGCAGGTTATTGCTACAACAACCCGGAAACACAAAACAAATCTCAATTACCCACCCTTGAAAATAGACACAAACCCCGCATCCCCACAAAGCCTACCTCACTAAACACACCCACTAGCAACTATTGCTATGGTTGTTCTTGAATCTGCCTTGCAAGGCATGAGACTTGGCCTTGCAATCCAACAAACAAACAACATCATAAAACCAAGAAATAGGAACAAGTATAACAAAGAAACACATAACAACATAAAGAGGGAAGACACATATTTGTTTTGTTTGTTAAGATGTGCTAACCTCTGAAGAGAAAATGTATGGGGAGAGATTTCTAGCCTGAAGCTCCAATGAAACTCTATCCCAATTGTCGGCTCCATGCTTCTTCACTACACTTCTCAGAACCAATTCCTCCTAGTAGGTATGCCCTTGTAGTTGTGAGTGATTCTCCTTTGCATAATGATAAGATAGTGGAATAAGATGGATTCTCTAGATCTGCATTAGATGAGTACTACAAAATCGGTGTTTTTTAATATCTAGAAATGATACAGATCCTATTTCTCTTCTTTATTCTATGGAAGGAAAAGGGAAGCAAGCGTTTCAGAATCCTCTGGGAAGATATAATGTAAGGGTATGTAAGGGTTCCAATCTAATTCGATCGATATAGAACAAAAATTGGGTCACTCTCACTTTTTATGGTAGCTAACCGCTGACTCCATGAATGTGTTTCAACAAGCTGATTTAGGGCCGATAGTAGTACATTGTGTGGGAGTTCTCTATGTTATAACAAGATTTGCCTCACCCCATGCAACTTGCTCAGAAGGCCTTTTCCATTTCCCTATGCAGATTTGAAGTCCCTTTTTGCAGTTCCTAGAGCTAAAAATTGTGTTTTTCCACATCTACGCACCCTAACAACTATATAACATACGTATACGCAGGTTGCACCATTACAACCCGCGTACATCAGGTTTTGTGATCAAAATTAAAAAATGGTGTCGGGTTTCCATGTCATGTCATGAGATCCATGATCCTTGACCTTCCATATACTGGAAACGTTTCGACTCGGCCCTTCAGTTCCATTTGAAGACTATAAATGGGCCATATCCAAGATGTGGAGAAGCGGAGAAAAATTTAACTTTGAGAGAAAAGTTACTCTAGAGAAATTATTCACTTC
>JZKD02S1997963.1:8841-22498 GCA_000966675.3 Picea glauca
CCAAAACCCATGAATACCGGCTTGCTAAGTTGCCCCATCAATCACCCCAACAATGGTCAAGAGGATTAGTGTAAGATCCAAGCAGTCATCCGAAATTAAAGGAACCTAATGCATACATAAGAAAGTTATAATGATCAAATATGACACATATCATGATACCTCGGACCAATTACCTCATGGAGCAAGAGTCCTCTCTGATGCAAGCCCAGGCCGGTAGTGATGGAATATAGTACTGCTGATAGGAAAAAGCTGGCTAAGAAGAAGAAAGATGGGCCCTCCAGGGCCATGCTCAAGTCGCTCCTGCTCTCGGTACTCCATGCCTAGGACCATGTGGGCCTCGAGACATGATCTCCTAGTTATCCCTAGATATCGGGGATAACAGGCACAACTTTAGTTCACTTAGTTAACATCCACAAGTGCTTAAAGTAAATTGCATGAAAATTAATGGAATTGACAAGTGATTGCATAATTACTCAAGCATGAACCATAAAGATATGTAAATGAAAGTGCCCCAAGGTTGTAGTGGATTAATTAGGATTATTAAGTTGTTAAGTAAGAGTATGAATCCTAAACTAAGTGACAACTCCAAAACTCCCCCCGCTTGTACCAAATAGTTGTTGGGTGCTCAATAAGTGAGGCAAACAAGGCACCACCCTTGTTCCACAGGTCAACCGAAGAAAAGAAGTACTCCCCAGAAGGACGCCAAGTGTCATGATATCGTCCCCGATCTAGCACCTCCCGTTGCTTCCTTACAATTCTCATTTTAGATGTCAAAGTTGGGTCAGTAAAAGGTGACCTATTAAGACTAGTTAATTTTAAAGCCTAGGAAACTAAGGTGTATTAAGTTAGTTGTGTGTTGAGCAATATGTGCTTGCAAAATGTCAAGTTCTTGAATGTAAAAGAAATTGTTTGCAAATGAAAAATAAGTATTTTACAAAAGTGTATAACTTGAAAGAGCATGAAGTACTTGAAATGAAACTTGCAAGAAATAAACTATATGTTTGCCTTAAACCATGATGTTACACAATGCTCATAAGACTGAAAGACATAAAGAAAGTACTTGTAAAGATATAAACTTGAAAGCAAAGTACTTGAAGTAAATGTAACTTGCAATGAAATAGAAAAACAAAATGAGCATTGTTATCCCCCATTTTTAGGGATAACTAGGTGATCATGTCTCAAGGCCCACAAGTCCTAGACATGGAGAATTGAGAGCAAGATTGACTTGAGTATGGCCTTGGAGGGTCCACCTTTTCTTTCATCCAGCACCATTATCTTGTCAGCAACAACAACATCCATCACTATCGGCTTGGTCTTGTGTCAGAGATGGTATTTGCTCCATGAGGTAATTAATCCAGGTATCATGGTATGTCACTTTGATCATCAAAACCATTGAATGTATGCATTTGATTCATTTTATTTCTAACAAATGCTTGGATCTTACACTTGCCCACTTGACCATGCTTGGGGGGATTGACGGGGTGCTCTAGTAAGTCTGTGTCTGTAGGTTTTGGTTTGTCAATGGGAGGATTTATGAAAATCCATCATCCGCTCCCTTCACAGCACCACTTTTCCATCTTGCTTCCCGCTCACTTGACCCATTCCACTTGTCCAGGCACTGGGTTGACCTATTTTTAGGATTGCACCATATCTCGTGGGAAGAAGGGGCTAAAGACCCAGAAGGTAAAAGAAATCTGGTAAAAGATAAAAGCCTAAGAATAAAACCTCGAGATGCTTCACCCAGGGATCCCCGAGAAAGTAGTAAAAGGCTTCTCAGCAAGAAACAAGAGGGACCCAAAAAAGTAATAAAACAAGACCTAACTAGGGGATAGGTGGTCTCA
The DNA here is from genome assembly GCA_000966675.3 of Picea glauca. NCBI lineage: Eukaryota > Viridiplantae > Streptophyta > Pinopsida > Pinales > Pinaceae > Picea > Picea glauca. Next base: position 10,683 of record JZKD02S1997963.1, read on the forward strand.
TCACGAGCCAACCTATTAGGTCCATGGGTACCTAGCAGTATGAAATTGCCACCAGCTGGTTACCACGCCAGGGAAGTGACTCTTGGTTGCATGGCCAAGGGAAAGGGGGTCTCATCACGAGCCAACCTTGTCATCTCTGTGAAATTTCTTGTGGGTAACGTTGTCACCATTGGTCACCACGCCAGGGCAGTGTCCCCTGATTAGCTCTTGAAAAAAAATAAAAGCAATGAAATATAAAATAATAAAAGGCAAGAACGGGCTTGGAAAAAATGCATCCATGACAGGTACAACTCGCCTTTTGACAAAGGCACCCACAGGTAACATTTCTTGCATCCTTGGCCTTTATTGCACCCAGATGCTTGGACATCCCCTAACCACATCACCCAATTACATGGATTGGATGAGGTCTCTTCCAAGAACTTTCCTTTTGCAGTGGACACTAGCCCAATAGGATGCCTTGTCCTTTCCTCCAGACTTGTATTGTAGGCTTGTGTAACGTCTTTTGAGCTGTTAACTAATGTATTAGGGATTTTATGCACATGTTTAATAATATTGATGATGAGATATGATTGACATTGCTATGATCCCTGTGATTGATGAGCTCATGGAGGGTGTAGCTTTTAATGTGAAGGACCATGCCTGACGGACCAGTACCATTTGGATAGGTACACATGGGGAGATGATCAGTTCGGACCTCCATGGGGCTGAAGAGCCCACCAAGTGGATGCTGAGACCCCATCAGGGGGCAGAGATAGAACAGAGATGGATAAGGGGCTTTGCACCGGAGAAGAGGAGGAAGTTCCACTAGAGGCACCTTGGCACAGCTTGACCTAAGGGGGTTGAGCCCCTTTCAGTGGAACGTTGGCTTTGAAAGGCCTAGGACATCACCCATGAGGTCCATGACATCATCCTTGCTTCATGGACATTTTGGCAGATGGACAGGGCATTTAGCATGTGTGGTAGCTTGGAGAACCCTAAGGGGGGCTAACGTTTTGCTCCAAGATGCCCCATTTGCCCTAAAAGGGGCTAATGTCTCCCTTGGAGGGGCTTTTTGTCTCTTTTCAGCTTAATTAAGGTTTTAATTTAGCATTTTAATGTAAAACAGTATGATTTTTAGTGTTTTGGCCTTGTCAGCCTTTTTATGACCTAAAAGTAAAATTAGGTCATTGATACAATATATATTGAGGGTTTTTACTCTCATTTTATCATCATCTCTCACTCACCACTTGGTGAGGTCTGAAATTTGCGCCCTATTCTAGTGTTCTGGCTGAAATAGGGAGGCGCAATTGTTGAAGGAAGATTTTGTTGGCATTTTTGGCATTTATCTTGGTGGAGGGTGTTACAACTACGGTTTGGTACTTGATTTCTTGGTTAAATGTAAGTAAATTTCTGCAAAAATTCTTGAATGAATGGTTGTAATTTTATTTCTTTTACATTTATGGTTATAATTTGCTAAATAAACCCTAGGGGACAAGCACACATTGTAGGTCCTTGTCTCATGTCCCCGTCAATATTTCTAGCCATTTTATTTGCTGAAATGAGATAGAGCCTTGCCATAGCAACACTATTCTTTTCATGCTGAAGAGGATTGAGCCTAGCCTTAGCTACACTCTTTCCCCCTCTTCATATGCTAGCCATTTTACTTTAAGATAAGAAGGAGGAGACGCCTCAAAGCCTAGGTGTTCTACACTTTGGGCCGATCTTTCTAGGGTTTGTTGTAAAAGCCTTGCTATAGAAACACTTTGTTTCTCAAACCCTCTTGTCTTAGTTTTATGCTTTCTTTCCAGCTAGCCATCATTGCCATCAAGTTAAGGGAGGAGGAGAGAGCACCGAGGCCTAGCTCCCCTACACCAAGGCGAGCCTCTCTCCCCTAGGGTTTTGACCTTGCGGCCTTGCTCTAGCAAAACCTCAAAGCTTCCCCCTCTCGTCCTCAGCTGTCCTCTCTTTAAATCCTTTAACCCTTGCGTCCTTCACCTTGACTCCATAAACCCTAAGGCACTGATCCAAAGACCTCTTGTTTGAAGTGAACTTGATTACAACAACTCTCAAAGCCTTGAATTAAACCCTAACTACTAACCCTAGCTTAAGAACTAACCTACTAACTTACTGTTGCCATCATCTTTAGCTTGATATCATTAGTGCAGCCAAACGTTTTCCTTATAAGCAATTGAATGGTGTTTAGAGGCATTAATTGAATGAAGTATTGATTTGTTACATTGAATTCCACATCGTTTCATCATTTATTGAAGAAGTGACTTAATTATCATTGCTATTTCATAAACATTGACTTCATCAATATTTATTGTCAAATTTCTTATATGTGTATTAGATAGTCATTGATTTACATAAAGTACTAACCAGGAGAGCATATCGCATATCTCAGTCTTCTTGTTTCTTTGTCTCAGGAAGGTGCATATCTTTTCTTTGGTTATACTTTATTATTGGTTGTTTAGCCGAACTATCTGCTTGGTGGTGACTTGTGAGGGGGGAAACTTGTCTTTAGCTTATTATCCTTTGCCTTTTCAAAACCCTAGGTCACCGAGGACGTCTCCCCTGGGCCTTACCACCCTAAAAAGAAAGAACCATCCCATTGTGGTGACATTGGGTGGGATTGGTTCCTGTTACGCTAGTTTGACCTTCAAACCTCAAGCCTTTTATCCTTGGTACAAACTGTGTGATAACATTTTGGTGCCGTTGTCGGGGAACGTTGAGTCAATTCTCCTCAATACGACACTTTTCGTTAAGCCTTGCCTTAGAGAGTCTTATTCTTACAAGATTACCTAGCGACTCCACTTAGGGTGTTTTCCCTCAACTTTTGATAGTTTAAAGAAAATTATCTGGTGACTCCACTGATGATAAAGCCAACCATGACTTCACAATGGGACCCGAAAAACTACAAGCCTTTAGACATGAGTAACATCCTAGGGTACACTCAACAAATGCCCTTTGAATACATAAATTTTCTCCCTGGATTCACTGGTGGTGATAGAGAAAGAGCTGACTATCATATGATAAATTTCTAGAACTTCTTCCTATCCTACCCTGTCGATGATTATGCTAAAGACGTGGTCATGAAACTTTTCTCTACCACCCTTTGTTGCAATGCCGAAGAGTGGTATGACAACCTCCCTGATGCCAACATCACGACTATGGAGAAATTTGAGGAAACCTTTCTTGAGAGATGGGGTATCCAATTAGAAGACATCCTAGTACTACTAGAAGAACTCGATCATATAAAGAAAGCCGTGGATGAAACTGTCAGAGACTTCCAGGATAGATTTGAGAACATGCTGTATCAAATTCCTGAAAGTCATCATCCGGAGAAGAGATACCTTGTCCATCTCTTTACTCATGCACTTTTGGGATATTTGAGTTTTACCCTTGATAAGAGAGCCCCAAGGACACTTGATGAATCTTACAACATGTCTACAAGGATTGAGGAGAAAATCTCTTTGTCTGAGATAAGATGCCTCTTTACTTCAGGGATTCTTAATAGGGAAAGTTTGTTTTCCCTTGAGAACTTCATTGTTGATCTCCAAGAAGAAGGGGAACAAACAAAAGGGTTGTTGAAGACACAACTCAGGAGCTTGAACCCAATGAACAAGTATCAACATGCCCTCCTCTTCCTGATGAAGCGATCCACAAGCCTTATCCACTTGCACAACAACTAGACAATAAGGTTAGTTTCTTTCCTTTTTAGGATTTGGATGATACCTTTTCTCATGATTCAGAGAATGATGGAGAAATGGAATCCCTGAACAAAGAGCATCTTCCTTGCTGTACAACCAAAGATGAAGGGGCAACTCATGAGGATAAGACAATAATGCATGTTAAAAATACCCAAGTCCTTGAAGCTCCTGCAAAAAAAGAAAAGTAAGTCACCCTCCTCTCCAAGATTTAGATGATTGTCTACTTTATGATTTGGAAAAAGAGGAGGAAATGGGTGAGCTTTTTAATGTTTTCAACCCTCCATGTTATGATACTGATACTGACATAGTTAATATTCATGAGTTCATACATGTTGGGAGACGTAGGTGGGATGCAGTGGGTTATGACGTGGATCCCATCTATGACATAGAGAGTCATCTCCAAGTGTTTACTTTGCAATTATCACAACAAGTTACTCATGACCAGTGGCAACAAGGAGATAAGATTTTTACCGATGCTCCCCAAACACCCGAGGTTGACCAAGTACTGTATTTGATTGATGATTTTTGGTCTTACCTTGAGGGCTTTGATGAGTACCCCTTTGAGCACTTGGATTCTCTCCATAAATATGATTAACGACCACCATTGTGCTCAGGTCTTGATAGAAGTAAGGACCTTCTTTGCTTAAAGGAGGATCCTTGTGACGACTTTCCCCATACACCTCTGATTACTTTACCCTGTTGTGTTTCCAGAGGTGTGGTTGGGAAGTATGTCTTTGATTTTGAATTTCCTCTGGGGAAAACCCTAGAGTCCAAAGGTTGGTTGAATATTACAAGCTTAAGTTTATCATATCAATTTTTCAACTCTCCCTTGAGAATTTGCAAGTCGTCTGATACATCCTTGTCAATCCCTTCCCAGACTTCAAAGTGTAAGAACGTCCTAGGTAGCTAGTGTGCAGACCTTTTGAGTTAGTGCTCTGAACCTTGGGATTTTCATGACCCCTTTCGGAGGTGGATTGAGTGCTTTCCTCAGAGATGGACTTGGCAAGATTTTATCCCTCTGACCCACCTCCATGAGTTAGACTTTATGATTTCCGATGATATGATATATGCTCTAACCCATGCCATTTTTGTGCTTGATTTGTCACTGTTTTGGTTTATGATGAAGCACAATGGCAGGTATTGTGGGACATTGTTGGATTGGCTTCACTAGTTGTTTGACTACACCCAACATCCAACCAACAGGTAAGTATAGGCAAGTAGTTTGCTTTACACTGTTGATTGATTTATTTCAATCCATATATATATATATATATATATATATATATGTGTGTGTGTGTGTGTGTGTGTGTATGTATGTATGTATGTATATGTGTATGTATGTATGTATGTATGTATATGTATGCCAGGGTGGCATTACCACCCCAATTTTGTTACTAATGCTTCTATTGAGATCAAGAAAGTTAGCAAGTTATGCCGAAGATGTTGAGGTTCTCATGCGCTCTACGGTGAGCACATGTCCCGGAGTTGGAGCCAGATGGTATCCCCCACTTTTAGGAATAACTAGGAGATCATGTCTTGAGGCCCACAGGTCCTAGACATGGAGTACCGAGAACATGATTGACTTGAGCATGGCCCTGGAGGGCCCACCTTTTCTTTCATCCAACACCTTTATCTTGTCAACAACAACAGTATCCATCACCATCGGCTTGGTCCTTTGTCAAATATGGTTCTTGCTCCACGAGGTAATTAGTCCAGGTATTGTGGTATGTATCACTTTGATCATCAAAACCATTGAATGTATGCATCTGATTCCTTTCATTTCTAACAACTTCTTGGATCTTACACTTGCCCACTTGACCATGCTTGGGGGGATTGACAGGGTGCCCTAGTAAGCCTATGTTTGTAGGTTTTGGTTTGCCACTAGGGGGATTTCTGAAAATCCATCATCCGCTCCCTTCACAACACCACTTTTCCATCTTTTTTCTCGCTCACTTGTCCCATTCCACTTGTCCAGGCACTGGGTTGACCTATTTTTAGGATTGCACCATATCTCGTGGGAAGAAGGGGCTAAAGACCCAGAAGGTAAAAGCAAGATGGTAAAAGATAAAAGCCTAAGAATAAAACCTCGATATGCTTTGCCTAGGGATCCCCGAGAGAGAAGTAAAAGGCTTCTCAACAAGAAACAAGAGGGACATGGAAAAGTAATAGAACACAAGCCAGCCTATTAGGTCCATGGGTACCTAGCAGTATGACATTGCCACTAGCTAGTTACCATGCCAGGGCAGTGACTCTTGGTTGCATGGCCAAGGGAAAGGGTGTCTCATCATGAGCCAGCCTTCTCATCTCTATCAAAGTACTTGTGGGTAACGTTGTCACCACTGGTCACCACGCCAGGGCAGTGTCCCCCGATTAGCTCTTGAACAAAAAGAAAAGCAATAAAAGATAAAAGAATAAAACGAAAAAGAATAAAAGGCAAGAACGAGCTTGGAAAGAATGCATCTATGACAGGTACAGCTCGCCTTTTCACAAAGGCATCCACATGTAACATTTCTTGCATCCTTGGCCCTTATTGCACCCAGATGCTTGGACATCTCCAGACCACATCACCCACTTACATGGCTTGGATGAGGTCTCTTTCGGGAACTTTCCTTTTCCAGTGGATACTAGCCCAATAGGATGCCTTGTCCTTTCCTCTAGACTTGTATTGTAGGCTTGTCTAATGTCTTTTGAGTTGTTAACTAATGTATTAGGGATTTTATGCACATGTTTAATAATATTGATGATGAGATGTGATTGACATTGCTATGATCCCTGTGACTGATGAGCCCAAGGAGGGCGTAGCTTTTGATGTGCAGGACCATGCCCGATAGACAGGTACCATTTGGACCAGTACACATGGGGAGATGATCGGTTTGGACCTCCATGGGGCTGAAGAGCCCACTAGGTGGATGCTGAGACCCCATTAGGGGGCAAAGACAGGACAGAGATGGATCAGAGGCTTTGCACCGAAGAAGAGGAGGACGTTCCACCAGAGGCACCCTGACATAGCTTTACCTAAGGGGGTTGAGCCCCTTTCAGTGGATTGTTGGCCTTGGAAGGCCTAAGACATCACCCATGAGGTCCATGGCGTCATCCTTGCTTCATGGGCGTTTTGGCAGATGGATAGGGCATTTGGCATGTGTGGCAGCTTGGAGAATCCCAAGGGGGGCTAACGTTTTGCTCCAGGATGCTCCATTTTCCCTAAAAGGGGATAACATCTCCCTTGGAGGGGCTTGTTGTCTCTTTTCAGCTTGATTAAGGTTTTAATTTAGCATTTTAATGTAAAAGAGTATGATTTTTAGTGTTTAGGCCTTATCAGCCTTTTTATGACCTAAAAATAAAATTAGGTCATTGATACAGTATATATTGAGGGTTTTTACTCTCATTTTATCATCATCTCTCACTCACCACTTGGTGAGGTCTGAAATTTGCGCCCTATTCTAGGGTTTTGGCTGAAATAGGGAGTGCAATTGTTGAAGGAAGATTTTCTTGGCATTTATCTTGGTGGAAGGTGTTACAACTACGATTTGCTACTTAATTTCTTGGTTAAATGTAAGTAAATTTCTGCAAAACTTCTTGAATGAATGTTTGTAGTTTTATTTGTCTTGCATTTATGGTTATAATTTGTTGAATAAACCCTATGGGACAAGCACACATTGTAGGTCCTTGTCTCATGTCCCCGTCAAGATTTCTAGCCATTTTATTTGCTGAAATGAGATAGAGCCTTGCCATAGCAACACTCTTCTCTTTCATGTTGAAGAGGATTGAGCCTAGCCTTAGCTACACTCTTTCCCCCCTCTTCATATGCTAGCCATTTTACTTTAAGCTAAGAAGGAGGAGACGCCTCAGAGCCTAGGCGTTCTACACTTTGGGCCGATCTTTCTAGGGTTTGTTGTAAAAGCCTTGTTGTAGCAACACTTTGTTTCTCAAACCCTCTTGTCTTATTTTTATGCTTTCTTTGCAGCTAGCCGTCATTACCATCGAGTTAAGGAAGGAGGAGAGAGCATCGAGGCCTAGTTCTCCTACACCAAGGTGAGCCTCTCTCCCCTAGGGTTTTGACTTTGAGGCCTTGCTCTAGCAACACCTCAAAGCGTTTCCCTCTAGTCCTTAGCCATGTTATCTTTAAATCCTTTAGCTCTTGCATCCTTCACTTTGACTCCATAAACCCTAAGGCACCGATCTAAAGACCTCTTGTTTGAAGTGAACTTGATTACAAAAACTCTCAAAACCTTGAATTAAACTCTAACTACTAACCCTAGCTTAAGAACTAACCTACTAACTTACTGCTGCCGTCATCTTTGGCTTGATATCATTAGTGCAGTGAAACATTTTCCTTATAAGCAATTGAATGGTGTTTAGAGGAATTAATTGAATGAAGTATTGATTTGTTACATTGAATGCCACATCGTTTCATCATTTATTGAAGAAGTGACTTAATTATCATTGTTATTTCATAAACATTGACTTCATCAATATTTATTGTCAAATTTCTTATATGTGTATCAGATAGTCATTGATTTACGTGAAGTACTAACCAAGTGAGCATATCACATATATATCAGTCTTCTTGTTGCTTTGTCTCAAGCAGGTGCATATCTTTTCTTTGGTTATACTTTATTATTGGTTGTTTAGCCGGACTATCTGCTTGGTGGTGACTTGTGAGGGGGGTAACTTGTCTTTAGCTTATTATCCTTTGCCTTCTCAAAACCCCAGGTCACTGGGGACATCTCCCCTGGGCCTTACCACCCTATAAAGAAAGAACCATCCCATTGTGGTGACATTGGGTGGGATTGGTTCCTGTTACGCCATTTTGACCTTCAAACTTCAAGTCTTTTATCCTTGCTACAAACTGTGCGATAACAAACACCATAAACTTATTATGCCTCCATGGGCCTACACTAGCATATGATTACTTCATTACTTAACATAAACCATTATTGAGCACAAAAATGAAACAACCATAATTAGTCTAGCCTTACAATTTTGGGGGTTGGCAAAGCCAAGAACATTCCAAGGTGTAGGCAATCAAGTGAAAATAAAATGCTTGTAAATAAAGCTAAGTTAAGCAAACCTCAAACAATGGCACAAGGTGGAGGCAAGCTTTCCTTTGTTGTGCCAAAGTGGGTTGAAAAGAAACTAAACTAATAATAGAAAATAAATTGCAGCAATAAAGCCTCATGATTTAGGATGGTTGGCAAAGCCAAGCACTTTCCTAGGTGTAGGCAAAGAAACTAAAAACTTGCAGTAAATTAATTTTAGGAGAAGTGAAAGTCCTTGGTTACCCTTTGGAGGCTTGCTTACAATGAGAATAGAAGAGAGAAGTGTTGGGTAAGTATTCACCTCAACTTAGGAGGTTGTTTCTGATGTTTTAAGGCCCCAAGTGGGTTGTTCCTCCTCGTTTTCTATCAAAGACCTGCAAAAGCTATCAAGTAAAACTTGCTGGAAAACTGTAGAAAATGACTGAAAACCCTGCAGCAAAATTTATGTCAAGATAAAATAGAAATATAATATGGAAAATAGTAGTATTTGTAGTCGATTTTGATCTACTTCTACCCATAAACTCAGAAAATAGAACAAAAATTCAAAACCAAAACTATAAGAGGAAATAAAACTAGGTGGAAAATGCAACTTCCAAATCTGAAGTTGCTCCTTCTCAACCCTTAGCAACCTGCAAGAAAATGAGATAAAGATACAAGACAAAGAAGGAGGTAAGTAGATCCCATAACATCCACAAAATACTTTGAAGAAGAAAGGAAACTACTATACTAAGATCTAGAGCAATACTACTATAGATCTATCCAAACAAAGTACTTTGCTTGGATCTCCTACTCTAATATAGAAACTAAGAACTGAAATAAAACACAAATACAAGTCACCTCAATAAGATCCGACACCAAGCATCAAGAATACTCCAAATACTATTGGTTTCCTCCAAAGATTCTTCTATTATGAACAAGTTTGAGCAAATACTTGCTTCAAGCTTGAGAAAGAGAGAGCAATATGGGAGAGAGAGAAGAGTGGGAGAGATTTGGGTATAGTAAAAATACACTGGAAGAAGATGAGAAATGAGGGTGAGAGGGCCTTTATTTATACTTGGGAAGGCAAGGCTACCCTTCTTGGATGCTTTCCAGGTGTCAAAACATAAGCAAGAGTGATCATCTCAAGGGGACGCGCTTTTAGGGCTTTGAGCATGAGTGGAGGGTGAGGGATGAGTGATGGGGATGGGTAACACCCTTTTAGACCACCCAACACTAAGGTTAGGCACTAGGGAGGGAGCACTAGGGGTTAGGGAGGTGTTTCCCCTTTAAGTTTTTAGTTGGGACATTAACTTCCTCAAGGGGGGCGCAACTTCCCTAGGGGAGTGAGTGATATGAAGTGGAAGTTAAGTGAAGAGGGTGTAAAAGGAAAGGGGTTATGATAGCTTAGGTATGGGTTTGAGTAAGTTCTCCCACCTTCTCTCTAACCATTTAACTCAAAATTACAAAATTTGACATTTTGACTATGTCAAGACTAGCAATTAAATTGTTGTTTTGGACTGACTAAGACTCCTCATGGAAAAACACCTAGCAAAACGTGTCCTATTGAGATGAAACTTGGTCCAAGGGTATAGGGGGTCTCATTCCATTTATTTTGAGCACAAATACCCCTATCAAAATCCCAAGGACCTAGTTTTTACATTTTTTTTTATCAAAAATTAATTAAAATTACCCATACTTAGGCAATTTTAATAAATTAAAAAAACTATCTAGACTCAACAAAATTTTGCAAAACTTTAGGATATGTCTTAAACGGTCATTTACAATATTCCTAAACACTAGATACCAGAGGAATAGACCATTAGAACGTCTTTCATCACTTTGGAGGAATTATTTGTGGGAGTAAAAAACTGAAGGGAAATTAATAAGGTTGGTTAGGCCAAATTAATAACCCGAGGAAAAAAAACACTCAGTGAAAGGGACTCCTCTAATGATGAAGCCCTAAAGAAACTGACTTAACTATGATCCATGCAGACCCATTACATTATAATCCCACGCAGGGGGGCAAAAATTCCATTACAAAAAGATGTGTTGAGGGCCCAAACTTCATTGTAGAACTAGTAAGTCTCTGACTTGGTAGAACCTGATGGTGCATATCTTCATGGTACATGGAGTTGACCCCCTAGTTGAATAGGTGGTCAAAAAATACAAATACATCGTTGGCTATGAGTGGAGGGGGACTAAAATGATGGGGGGCTATGACTCCATGAGAAGGGGCTTAAGGTAGCTCAAAGGGGCCAAAGCTAGAAATATTATAATATTTTATTGTAACCTAAAGTCCTTGTTATAATATTTTATGATATGCTTATGTAAAAGGCATATCAACGCTCTTATTATAATATTTTATGATATGCTTATGTAAAATACATATCAACCTTGAAATGCATGCAAAAGTAGTTGGGCAGGACTTCCTTGATTGCTAAGTGGCAAGTTAAAAACATGCATATTTATCCCTTGTGTTTGGGAAATACTATTATTCATTCATTAATACTTACCATCATTCTACCATCACTCTAGCCTGGTACGAGCTGTAAGAGGAATGGAGGCAATCCTGTAATGGGCATTGAATTGTAATTTTGTTGTGAAAGTTGACATTGAGAATCCTTGTAGATCCCAACATTGAGATTTTCCTGGTCAGTTTATGTTGGAGCTCTAGAATAGGTGTGATAGCCCGAGGGATTGCATTGCAAAGAAGGGGATCCACTCTTTAGGTTGTGCAGATTGAAGGGGGAAAGAGAGCTGGTGTTTGGGATGGTTGAAAGGGTGAATAGGTTGTGATACTAGCAGGAGTTTGGGTTGAGAGAGTGCTCGCTATCCCTTATGGACTCATAGCCCCAGCTCGAGGGTGGTCTGTTGTAGAAATACTTGATGTAACAAATCCTATGTCTGGGAGGAACGTCCCACGTCTACAATGAGTTGTGTAAATCATTATCAAAGGTAAGTGTTGTTTATATGTGCTTCTATGTTATTTTACTATGTGTATTTATGTATTTAAATGTTGTGCATTAATGAATTGATGTGCATATATTTTATGAATGTTCAATGTGGATTATGTAACAACCTTCATAATTGTATCATATGATAGGGCATA
>JZKD02S1997963.1:48520-60270 GCA_000966675.3 Picea glauca
TTTGCCAAAGAGTTCTAAGGAAAGAGGGAGGAGCATGAGGCCTAGCTTTAGCTACACCGGAATGAGCCTCCTCCCCTTAAGGTTTTGACTTGGTGGCCCTGCCATTGCAACACTACCAAGCCTAACTCTCCCGTCCTTAGATTTAGATTCTCCCAAGCCATTAGCCTTACTCCTTGACTCCATTTACCCTAAGGCACTAGTCTACACTAAAATGTTGAGCTTCTTTTGTGTTAAAACAACTCTTTCAAACTTTCTTGATTTTGAAACCCTAACTAACCCTAGCAAATTCACTAACCCTAACCCTAGGATGACGTCTTGGCCTTTTTGAACTCTTGTTTGCTCCAAAAGTTGCGGCTAGGTCATCCCTTGATAGCCATAGAGGTGTTAAATATTTTCATTGGTTAAAATTGCAAAACGTTTACCTCTTTGCCTCTCAAACTAACCTCAAATTAGGGCTGATGTCACCTTTGTAACAACATTAATATTGATGACGTCAAGCCTCTTTTAACCATTATTTAAGTATAAAACTTTGTGATTTGGTTGGCATTGAAGCATAGATGATTTTCCTTGGCTTATTGTGCAAAACGTTCACATTTTGCCTTCCTAAATTGACCTAATACTAGGGCTGACGTCACCCTAATTCTGCAATTGTGATGCAACAACAGTATTTATATATGAGCAGATTTATGATATTTATTGCGTTCTGATATAATAAAGATCTGATTTTACATATTGAATGCCATTATCTCTTGTCTATTTATTGAAGAAGTGACATTAATATAAGCTTTTATTGCAATCATTGACTTCGTCAATAATTACTCTCATTAATGCTCATATATGTTAAAGGTATTCATTAATACTTTGAAATACTAACCACTGCAGCACATCTTTTAGCTTTATTTGTCATGTCTCGCAAACAGGTGCCATTCAGTGGAAGTTTTTCTCCTTGACTATCTCTATTGGCAGTAATTTGTGAAGGGAAGCCTATCCTTAGTCTTTGAAGTCTTAAACCTTGATCCTTCTCCTTCAGAACCCCAGATTACTAGGGACGTCTCCCTTGAGATTAGCCACCCTAAATAGAAAAAGCTCCCCATCGAGGTGACAGTGGGTGGGGATGTTCCTGTTACGCCAGTTTGAATCCTTGACTCAAGCTACCTAAACCTTTCCTACAAACTGTGCGATAACAAGCTGCAACAACCCTGCTGGATGTCTGTGCTCAGCCTTGACCTTCTGGCATTCCATACATCTAGTGATGTATTTAGCAATTTCCTTCTTCATACCTAGCCAAAAATAATGGCCTTTGACTGCTGCCACAGTCTTTTGATATCCAGGATGACCAGCATAAGTCACATCATGCATTTCTTTTAGAATTGCCAGCTTCAATTCTTGGTCATTGGGTACATATACTCTGTTCTTATACAGAAGTAAGCCATCAATTCCCAAAGCATAGCCTTTCTCGGTCTGTGGTATTTCATGCTGCTGTATCTTTGCTACAAGATTTCTGTACTGCAAATCAACACTTGCAGCCTCCATAATTCTGTCTTTCAACTCATTTTTGTACATGCTAATGGTTGTAGCATGTAATTCATGCACTTTTCTGCTGAGTGCATCAGCCACCTTATTGTCTTTCCCTTTGATATACCTGATATCAAAGTCATATTCACACAGAAATTCCAGCCATCTAATTTGCCTGGCATTTAAAGTTGGCTGATCAAATAAATACTTCAGACCCTTGTGGTCCGTTCTCAATTCGAATTTCTTGCCCATGAGGTAATGTCTCCATTTCCTCAAGGCATGGAAAACTGCTGCCAGCTCTAAATCATGAGTGGCATAATTCCTTTCATGTTCTTTCAACTTTCGGGATTCATAACAAATTACAGATCCCTCTTGGCTGAGAACTCCTCCCAGCCCTTCCTTACATGCATCCGTGCACACTACGTAATCCTTACTTGGATCAACAATATTTAGGATTGGAGTACTAGTAAGCAGTTGCTTCAATTGCTGGAAGCTGCTTTCACATTGTTCAGTCCACTGGAACTTCTTCTCCTTCCTTTGCAAGGAAGTGATAGCATGAGCTATCCTTGAAAATCCGGCTATGAACCTCCTATAATAACCTGCTAGACCCATAAAAGATCTAACTTCTGTCACATTTCTTGGCGCTGGCCACTCTTGAATGGCCTGTACCTTCTCAGGATCCACAGCGATCCCTTCTTTAGAAATAATGTGTCTCAGATAGTGGATCTGCTTTTGGTAAAATGAGCACTTGCTCAGTTTTGCGTACAGCTGGTGTTCTCTCAACACCTGCAACACCATTCTAAGATGTTGCTCGTGTTCTTCCTCTATCTTGGAGTACACCAAGATATCGTCCATGAAGACTATGACAAACTTGTCCAAATAATTTCTGAACACTCCATTCATTAAGCACATGAAGACAGCAGGCACGTTGGACAGTCCAAATGGCACCACAGTGAACTCATAATGAACGTACCTTGTTCTGAAGGCAGTCTTGCTGATGTCTTCATCTTTTATCCTCACTTGATGATATCCAGATAGAAGATCTATTTTTGAGAATATTTTCGCATCCTTCAGCTGGTCAAAAAGATCATCGATCCTTGGCAAAGGATATTTGTTCTTGATAGTGACTTTATTCAACTGTCGAAAGTCAATGCACAGCCTCAACGTTCCATCTTTCTTCTTCACAAATAGAATTGGGGCTCCCCACGGTGACACGCTGGGGCGAATGTAACCTTTCTTTAGTAGCTCTTCAAGCTGCAATTGTAACTCTTTCAGCTCTGGTGTACTCTTCCTATAAGGCTTCAGATTTATAGAAAAATCGATATCCCTCTTCGGAGGTAGTCCAGGCACCTCTTGAAACACGTCCTCAAACTCTTTGAGCACCCTGTGGTCTTGCAGATTCAAGACCACATTTTGGAATACTTCTTCCACCCGGGCTGCAAATAATTGACAGCCTTTTTGATAACATTTCTTCAGTTGCATGGCTAAAATTTCTCTAACAGCCACGGCTCTGGGAATTCCTTGGACTGTTACCTGAATTCCCTCTTCGTTTAGGCATGTGAATCTCTTGTTTCGACAATCCAGAAGGGCATGGTGCTGGTCCAACCAGTCCATGCCAATTAAGAAATCATATGAGCCTAAAGGCAGAATGTTCAATTCAGCCTTAGTGCTCATTCCTTTCATGTCCACTGAACAGGACTTAACCAATTCAGTGACCTTCCTCTTGGTTCCTGTGGCTAACTGCACTAACCAAGACTTCTCATGTTTGCTCTTTGTTAGATTCAAACTTTCCACCACCCTAGGATCTACATAACTATGGATAGCTCCTGAATCAATCAAAATAACAAGTGGTCGGTTGTTGATCATACCTTCCACTTCAATCATGTGTGATTGAAATTCCTCTTGCTTGTTGTCCAGGGCTGCGTAGATCCTCGACATTCTGCTGCCCATATCCTCCACTGTTTCAGCTTGCTGAACAATATGGACAGTTCTTTCTTTGTCTTTTCTGTGGGGGCAGTCTCTGTACCTATGATTCCCTTTACATCCCCAACACTCCATGGGTGGAGGCCTTGGCATCTGTTCACTCCCTTCAACTTTCCTGGGTTCTTTAGAAGATGACTGTCCCCAAGAACTGTTTCTGAAAAAGGAAGGCTTGCTTCCCTTCTGCCTCTGTTCCTTCTTAAACCTCTTCTGGTCATCCCAAGCCTTCCGAAAGGTAGGCTTTTCTCTCTGCTGTTCGTATAGGCATTTCTCCCTTCTTATGGTTTCTTCCATGGTCTTAGGATCATCATATTGAATCTTGTCCCCAATGGAAGGTGGCAATCCACTCAGATACCTCTGAATTTTGATAGCCTCGTCTTTGATGAATGGAACATACTTCAACAGTTCCAGAAAACTTCATTCATACTCATCAATGGTCATACTGCCTAACTTGAGTTCGAATAACTCCTTCATCTTTCTGTCATAATATCTTTTAGTCAGGTATTTCTTCTCGAAATACCTCTTAAATTCCTTCCAAGTGACCTCTTTCTCTCTGATGTGCTGCACCTACACAAGTTGATCCCACCACATGGATGCTTTTCCTTTCAACTGGTACATCTCAATTCTTCCTTCTGCATGGGCATAATAGTTCTGCAGCTGGAAGTATTTCTTCATGCCCAGCAACCACATTTCAACATCCTCCTCCTTCTTATGCTCTCCATCAAATGTTGGAGGTTTAATTTTGTTCATCTCTCCTTTCAATTCCTCCCTTCCAGATTTTCGATGTTTTCTGGTAGGGGACGAGCTCAAACTGCTATGTGTCTCCCTGTCCGAATGTTTTTGGGAGTGACTGTGATGTCGACTACCACTCCTCAACCTACTTCTTCTCCCACGATTCCTGCGACTCTCTGTCGTACTTGAGTCTCTTCCCTTCTCAAGTTTCTTCTCTATTCTTTCCAGGCTCTTCATCATTTTAAAATTGAATTCACCCTGCCGATCCCAGATTTTCATGAGATTTTGGCTATCAGCTAGGGAAGCCTAGGCATCTTTCTGCAATTTTTCGATGAGTTGCATCATATGTTCTTCCTTATCCCTCTCTTTTCCGTGTCCATTGGAGTTCGATCCTTCGATTCCCATATTGACATTCTTTCCTTCCCATTCGTCTTCTATTTCAGGGGTAATTTGTACCCTTCCCCACTCCATACTCAGCGTTTATTAACTGGAATTTTGGCCTTCGTCAAACTCTGCACACGTACTCTCTCTCTCTCTGTGCAATTAAATTTAAAATTTGTCAGGCCATTAAAATTTCACGAACAACCACATTATTTATAAGCCCGGTCGAATAAAATAAAAGACATTTTGATTTTAAATAAGTTTCTTGAACTGGAAGTATTATGTATTTCTTCCATTTCTTGCATTTGAGGCAATTTCCAAATAGTTCTAGCACTCGTCAGTCTTCTGCAATATAACGCCCAGACAACTAGAATTTGTCAAGCCTTCATTTTCTTGACAATTCTTCATCATTCATAAACAATCCAATTTTATGAAAATGTTTTCAATTTCACAAATTTTCTGAGCTCTGCTCGGCTCTGTACTTTTCGGGTGTTCGAAACTTCAGTTTCCAATATTTCGGGGCTTTCGAGACCTTGAGTTTCGGTTCACGAAAATCTCATAGTCAGATATTCGTAACTAGAGTCACCCTTTTGCGACTCGCGATCTCGCGAGTTCGTGAGTCAAAACTCTCAACTCTTCCTATCCCATTCCGTGATGTCCGAGATCACGAGACAGGTACAACCCCCTTTTCCGTCAGCGCCCTCCGTGTGTGACCATCGGCTAGGCTAACGCTATCTCCTCTAGCAACTCGCACCTTCGCAAGTCGAAGGCCCAAACCTCCGTTTCCTATCTTCCGAGTCCCCGAGACACGAGGAGCTTAACGAAGTGTTGACTCCTTCCACCATGTGACGTGTGTCCTCCGGTCTACTTCTCGGGCCCACTTTATGGTTCTGCCGTGTGTCCCTCGTGTTGGATCTCGACACTTCGCAACTTCACCACTTCTGAAGTTGAACCAACTTCCTTCGACTTCCGAACCCCCGAGGAGCGATGTTGACTTTTCTCCTCTCGTTCTCGCTACTTGCAACTTCACGAGTTTCAATGTCAAGCTCTTATGCACTTATCTTGTGAATCCCTGAGATGTGAGAAGTCAACGGAGTGTTGAATCCCTTCTCTAGGCGACATGTGTCCATCTATCTATCATGCGGGCCCCACCTTATGGCTCTACCATGTGTCTGCACGAGCCTCGGCTCTCGTCATTTTGCAACTTCTTCAGTCGAAAGTGACCCCTCTCAACCCCTGAATGCGCGATAGGTGAAGGGGTTCCTGATCCAATGGTCCTCCCTTGAACTGGATCCAATGGTTGTCTTCGATCCTCATGACTTCGCGACTTGGAGCACCCAACTCTTGGGCCCTCACTTTGCAAACTTCTGAGTTCGCGAGATCTCTCGATCTCTGCCACCCGTCTTCCTGCCGACTCTTGTGGCCCCCACACCATTCTCGAGTGTCGATATCTTGATATGACGTCAATTAGGCCCCACAACATGGAGCTCTCGCCTCTTCGCCACTCGTGAAGTCGAATGACTTCCACTTCCAACCTCCGGTGCCCGAGTCCCTGATGGGGGTAATCTCGTGACACGCGTCTGCTCCGAAACGAACGGTCCAGATCAAGTCTCGCTAGTTCGGAGCTTTCACTACTAAATACTAAGGTTTAACCTTCAGGCATCTCCCAACAGATCCAATGGCTGTCGGGTTTTCCGACTGAGATCTAACGGCTCAGACGGTTTCTAACTTAACTCAGGATTTCGTGTCGCGATTTCCACTCTCCTATGCAATATTCAAAGGCTTTAAGCCTTTTGCACCTTCTCCAGATCTGACGGTTACAAAGGTTCGCCTTCCCTCCCGAACAGATCCTACGGTTCTAACACCATTAGTGTAGAGACCTGTCTTCCCGTGGCCATAGACCACACTGGCTGCAGTTTCACTGCACCGCTAAACTTCCTGAGCTTATAGGCACGGTTAAGTAACTCCTATACACTCCGGGTCATACCAGGGTCCAAAATTGGTCCTCCAAACACAATTTCTCCTCTCACCCTCGGTCCAAAGACCACTCAACTGGCCCATCAAGGCTCAGTGTGTCGAAACCTGGCTCTGATACAAATTTGTAGTGTACCTTTTTCACTACCGAGGTTTTCTGACCTCTCTGTTATCATTCTATACATGAATGTTTACATAATTCATACAGAATTATAACCACATGCATTTAACACAATTAAACACCCTTAATTCTCAGAGTAAAATATATAAGTTACTGTTACAATTAAAATAAGCCATAACATTCAACAGTAATTCATTTACATAGCGGAAAACATGATAATATATACAACACAGTCATGCCATCATGATTAAAGCATAATTTAAATACTTATCTTTTAACAGCTGTATAAGTCACCAACCAAGTGCAGGCCTTCCACGAACCTCTCGGCCTTAGACCACACTGTTGATCAGCTCAACAGTGGGTCACCCCCAAGCTGGGACCGAGCTCCACCCCAAGGCAAGGAATCCTAGGCTAGGCTGAGGTTAGAGGGAAGATAGCACATACACAGCCATCAGGAAGAAAACTCTCCCAAGAATCTCCCACGCTCACTGCCCACAGACCCTCATTCCCCGCATGCCTGTTCCACCCCAGGAGAGTGCACCTTCTCTGTCACCTAGATAGTCCTTTGGCTGCCAGTCTCCCTTACCTTGGGTTACAGGAACAGACTGGACCGGAAGTCTCCGAGCTCTATGGCAGCTACAGGGTTCCTTCCAGGAGTTCTCTTCTCCCTCTGCGCACTCTCTCACCTGGAGGAGTCGCTCACAGGCCAACAAGCCTCATGCAGTCCAGTACTGCGTGGTCACAACAACCCATGGAAAACACAGACAAATGCTTCCCAAACCGGTTCAGCGGTCACATGATTATCTCACGGAATGATTTCGGAACAGGCTTCACACACAGGTAACTCAGCTTTTCCCCAACAACCAAGGATTCTTCCACTCGAGTCCAACACAGGCTTAGTTTAGGGAATGCACACACATAATTTCTCAGAGACAGACACAGACTCCACGCTCACTAGACAGGGTGTACACGCATTCATCAAGGCAAACACAGGCTTTCATTTCTGTTTCATGATTACACGCCGATCTCTTGTAGACTGGTTTCCACCGCTCTTTCCCAGGGCAGTCGGATCGAATGGACGAGAACCCATCTTCTCGACTTACTTCATCTGTTTTATTTTCATGCACTAGGGTTGACACTTGTCACCCTGGGAACTGCATGCGTTCCCTCCGTATGCCTTCCTCCCATCACTTGGGAAATCACGTGCCCTTCCAAAAGGGACTTAGGATAAAAATAATATGCACATGACTTTTTAGGAAATAATATTAAAATATTATTCCATGCCTAAGCCCCCTAGGCTTAGCCCCTAGGCTCAACACTCAGCCCCTTTTCCCACCTTTCAGCCCCTAATTCCTTACCCACTCTTTGGACGCTCAGTCCCCCATCACTCATTCATCGTGGTCGGTCTGCACCTGGCGGTGTTTATATTTTATTAATTGATCTGCATACATACAAGTACATCAAGAGGCTCCTAGCCTTCAACACTTAGGCTCCCTGGCCTAACAAAACACAAAAACCTACAGCTTATACAAAACTTGGCTCACCAACCTATAGAATGCGTTTACAATTCTTTGCATAAAACATGATTTGTAACGGGGCTCGGCCTTGGGGACACTACATCACTGATGGGGTGAAGCTAAAAGAATGCCCAAAAGTTACTCATATGCTCTTCGGCACTGGTGGCATCAGTGCCGGTAAAATTAGGCAACCACTTTTCATACTTGGGTGGCATTTGCCTAGGGTAGCCTGGTATAGTTGACATATCTAATGGCTTGAAAAGAGTAGATAGCCATTGTCTTTGATTGTTAACTGGGTTTGTAGTACCGGTCTGAGAGGTAGACATGTTTAAAGGAAGTCTCTTTCCAAAAAGTGACTTGACAACAGGTGAATTCAAAGGAGGTTTCCTTCTGAAAGATAAAGGAGGGTTATTGAATCTCCTTTTGGCCAGTGGAGTCGCCAGATAGTTTTCCTGAAACTATCAAAGAAAAGGGGAATAAAAGCTTAGTGGAGTTGCCAGGTAAGCTTGTAAGAAAAGGTCTTTGAGGCAAGGCTTACCAAAAGATTTGTCATTGAGGAAGATTGACTCAGTGATCCCCAGCAACGACGCTAAAATGTTATCACACAGTTTGTAGATAGGTCAAATCGCTAGAGAATTGAGGCCAAATTGGCATAACAGGAACCTTCCCCACCCAATGTCACCTTAATGTGGAGGTTCTTTCTATTTAGGGAGGTTAACCCAGGGGAGACGTCCCCGACAACCTGGGGTTTTGAAGAGGCTAAGGTGTAAAGTCAAGTTTAAAGTTTCCCCCCTCACAGGTTACCACCAAGATCAGAAGGTCCGGCTAATCAGCCAATAAAGAAGTGTATGCCCAAAGAGAACACCTGCCCAGAACAAGACAACAATAAAGAATATGTGCAGACTATAATTCAGTGGGTTAGTACTTCATATGACTATCTGATATCAATTAATAAGCAATGTAAAACAATAGATATCAATGAGGTCAATGTTTTGTCAATTAGCTATGGAAAAATCATCAATTCATCAATAACTATCAAGATGATAAAGCTAACAACGTATCCAACCAACACTTTACTCAATAAATGCTTTAGATCATCATCCAATTGCTTATAGAAGACAAATGCTACTTCAAGATGAGATAACCAACTGTGACGTCAACCTTAATTAGGGTTAGTTTGTTAGTTAGGGTTTCAAGAATTAAGATTTTAAGAGTTTGTTTTGGACACTATGACCTCAACGTTGTGTTCCTAAGATCAGTGCCTAAGGGTATATGGAGTCAATAAAGGAGAGGACACAATATTGAAGGGGTAACAGGCTAAAGACGAGAGGGAAGGGTTCTAGAGTGCTGCAATAGCAGGGCCCTAGAATCAAAACCCTAGGGGAAAAAGGCTCACTCTGGTGTTGCTTAAGCAAGGCCTCGTGCTCTTTCCTCCTTCTTTAGGTCAAACTTGGAAAACGGCTAGCATAAGAAGAGGGTTAAAACAAGAAGACTTAATGAGGGAGAGTGTTGTAAAGACAAGGCTCTATCACTAAACCCTAAAAGATGGATAGCCCTAGGTGTAGATAACCTAGGCCTAGGACGTCACCCTTCTTTTAACCTTTAAAATCAAAACAAGCTTAAGGAAAGAAGTTAGATGAGTGTAGCAAATGCTAGGCTCTATATTCCTCCTTCAATGGCTGAATATTTCTCTCTAAGGGGACATATGACAAGGACCTACTTGTGTGCTTGTTACCTAGGGTTTTAAAATCAGCAACTTTATAAGTAAATGCAAGAATTACTAACCTACAACCATTCAATCAAGAAGTTTTGCACGAAAAATAATTACATATCATGAAGAAAAGCATGTGAAAACCCTAGTTGTAAACCTTCCTCAAGAGAAATGCCATAATATGCCAAGAAAAGCCTCCCATCAACAAGTGCGCCTCAATTTTAAAGACCAAATACCCAATAAGGGCACAAAAATCAGACCTCACAAGTGTGAGTGATATTGTTATGTTCAAATGAGGGGAAAATATCCTCAATATATAGTGTATCATGACCTTTTAATTAATTTTAGGTCATTAAAAATAGCCAACAAGGCTACAAATCAAAAATCATACTGTTTTACATTAAATTGTTAAATGAAACCCTAAATGAGTAATAAACAGGACGTCAAGCCCCTCTGAGGGAGACGTTGGCCCTTTTTAGGTCAAAATGCAACACAAGATGACAAACGTTGGCCCTCCTTGGGCCTCCAAACTCTGTCACACATGCCAAACTACTTTGTCAAGATGCCATACAATGGAGGTGACATCATGGCTCCTAGATGACGTCCTGGGGCATCAAAAGGGGCATGTTCCACCTATAGTGGGTCAACCCCCTTGGGCTGGGCTCAACCAAGGCATCCTGGATGAAAACATCTGCCTTCTTCTCTTGTGCAAAGGCTCGACCAATTACTATCCTGTCTCTGCCCCTGATGGGGTCCCAACAACCATCTGATGGGCTCTTCAGCCCCATGGAGGTCTGAACTAATCATCTCCCCATGTGTACCGGTCCAACTGGTACCTGTCCGTCGGGCATGATCCTGCACATCAAAAACTTCRCCCTCCATGGGCTCATTAGTCATAGGGATCATAGCAATGTCAATCATATTTCATCATTAATTTTATCAAATGCATGCATAAAACCCCTAGCATATCATCCAATAGCTCAAAGACATTGCAATGACCTACTATACAAAGCCGAAGAAAAAGACAAAATGCCCTATTGGTCTAGCATCCATAAGAAAAGGAAAGTTTCCAAAGGATATCATCCAAGCCATGTAACACAAGGTGGTGTGGTCCAAGGATGTCCAGACATACAAGTAGAGTGAAAGACAGGGGTGATATTATCCATGGGTGCCTTTGTAGAAGGTGAGTTGTACCTGTCATGGACGCAATTCTTTCCAAGCCCTTTATTGCCTTTATTCTTTCCTTTCTTTATTACTTTTTCTTTCTTTTTATTTCAAGGTCTAACTAGAGGACACTGCCTTGGCGTAGTGACCAGAGCTGATAGTGTTACCCACAAGTTCTTTCACAGAGATGATAAAGCTGGCTCGTGATGAGACCCCCTTTCCCTTGGCCATGCAACCAAAGGTCACTGCCCTGGTGTGGTAACCAGATAATGGCAATGTCATACTGCTAGGTACCCATGAACATAATGGGCTGGCTCGTGATGAGACCCCCCATCCTCTTGGCTAGGTCTTGTTTTGTCATTTTTCTTTGGGTCCCTCTTGTTTCTTGTTGAGAGTCTTTTTATTACCTTCTCGGGGATCCCTGGGTGGGGCATCTCTAGGTTTTTTTTTTTTTATGGATTTTATCTCTTACCAACTTCTTTTACCTCCTGGGCCTTTAGCCCATTCTTCCCATGAGATAAGGTGTAACCCCACAAACATGTCATCCTAATGTCCGGACTAGGGGAATGGGATAGATGAGTGGGAGATAAGATGTAAGAGTGATGATATGATGGGAGTGGACGATGGCCCTTCAAAATCCCCCCTGGTGGCTAAC
>JZKD02S1997974.1:0-23307 GCA_000966675.3 Picea glauca
CAATGGGGATTAACCTAATAATAAAAATAATAATGACATGATTAATCCACAATGGGGATTTAATCCAATAACAAAATAATAAGAATGCTCTTCGCAGTTACATTATTTCAACAATCTAGGATGAAATCAATATCATGATAGTGAGGACAGTGGAGGATTCTTATCATATTGCACTGAAGGAAGAAGAGAAGTTGGCCAAGAAGCAGAGTTAGTGAAGCATAGGAAGAAGTCTAAACAGAGGTAAAGGAATTGTCCATGACAAGGCACCGAAGCCCAAGGTTGAGACTAGAAAACCACACAGTCACTTAGAAAGAGGAGGTAGTTCCCGAGGGAGACAATATGGTGGAAGAAATGATTTTCCTCGAGGAAAAGGAAGAGGTAGAGGACGAGAGGTGAAGTGTTATGCCTGTTGAAAAACATGACACATGTCTTGCAAATGCCCTGAGAGAAAGAAATAAGGAGGAGGCGAAGCTCACATTTCAGATGTACAGAAGAGGAATGTTGAGGTAAAAGGTGTAGAAGATGGGAGATCCTTGATGATGATGAAGGTTCTCTTGAAGCCTGAGAAAGAAGTGGAAAAACTAGTGCAGAGGAAAAGTTTGTTCGGAACTTCTTGCAAGACTAAAGACAGGGTATGCAAGGTGATAATTGATAGTGGGAGCACTGATAACTTGTTATCCATGGAAATGGTGGAGAAATTGGAGCTGGAGACAACTGCACATCCGAGTTTGTATAGAGTCTCATGGTTTCAAAATGGTCACTAGGTAATGGTAACTAAACAATGCCTAGTTGAATTTAAGATAGGAGGATATAGAGATGAGATTTTTTGTTATGTTATTCCCATGGATGTATATCATGTCTTTTTGGGGAGACCATGGAAGTTTGATAGAAATGTCATTCATGATGGGAAGAAGAATACTTATACCTTGGATAAAAATGGTAGGACACACATGCTACTACCAATAGAGGATAAGAAAGTGAAGGAAGAAACCAACACAAGTATACTTCTTATGAGTGGGAAGGAACTCCTAAGTGAATTCAAGAAGGAACAGGAGATGCAATTTGTTGTGGTAAGGAAGCCCAAAGTCATCCTTACAAGTACTTCTATGGATGATCTGCCTAAATAAATTCAGGAGCTATTAGAAAATTTTGCTGACATAGTAGTGGATGAGTTACCTCGCTCATTGCCACCCATCAGGAGTACCAACCATCACATTGATCTCATACCAGGAGTGAGTTTATCAAACAAAGAAACATACAGATTGACACCTCAATAGAATGAGGAGGTAAATAAGCAAGTCCAGGATTTGATGGATAAGGGTTTAGTCATAGAAAGCTTGAGTCCATGCGCAGTACCAATTGTGTTGAGTCTGAAAAAAGATGGAGGATGGAGAATGTGTACAAACTCAAGAGACATAAACAAAATCACCATTAGGTACATATTTCCTTTGCCTAGGATGGATGACTTAATAGATTATTTGAGCGGAGAAAATTATTTTTCAGAAATAGACCTGAAAACTGGATATCACTAGATAAGGATGAGAGAAGGTGATGAGTGGAAAACAACCTTCAAAACGAACAAAGGGTTGTATGAGTGGCTTGTTATTCCATTTGGATTAAAAAATTCCCCAAGTACGTTTATGAGGTTGATGAATGAGGTATTAAAATATTCTATTGGTAAGTTTGTGATTGTATATCTGGATGATATATTAATCTTTAGTAAAACTAAAGAAGAGCATTTGAGGCACTTAACATTGGTAATGGGAAGATTGCATCGGGAGAAGTTGTTGATAAACCTAAAGAAATCCTCTTTTATGAAGACATAACTAATCAACTTGGGTTTTGTAATCTCTTCAAATGAATTAAAGATGGCTCCATAGAAGGTGAGAAAAACCAGAGAATGGCCATCGCCAAGGAGCATATTAGAGGTGAGAATCTTCCATGGATTAGCAAGTTTCTATCAGAATTTCAATGGAATTTGTGCACCAGTATTAGATACGGTGAAGAAGAGACACAAGTCTTTTAAGTGGACAGAAGAAGTTGAGAAGTGTTTCAGGATACTAAATGAGAAGATAACAGAACAACTGATTCTGATCTTGCCATATTTCGGGAAGATGCTAGTGGAGTTGCAATTGGAACAGTATTGAGCCATGACAATAAACCTGTTGCATATTTCAGTGAGAAGATGAATGATACCAAGAGGAAGTACTCCACATATGATAAAGAGTTTTATGCAGTAATTCAAGACTTAAAGAAATAGAGGCATTATCTTTTTCCAAAGGAATTTTTTTGTATAGCGATAATCAGGCTTTACAATTCATAACCAGACAGGAGAGGTTAAATCAAAGACATGTTAAGTGGATAGAGTTTATGAAAAATTTCACTTTTGTCATTAAACATATTTATGGTAATGCTAACAAATTTGTTGATGCATTGAGCAGGAGATCTCTGATTCTACAGGAATTTTGAGTGAAAACCTTAGGGTTTGAACACCTTAAGGAGATGTATTTTGATGATCCAGATTTTGAAGAGGCATATGAAGCATGTGAAAATCCTGTGATTAGAGACAGGAGTTAGTGGATAGAATATCTTATTCAATATGGATTTTTGTTTAAAGGTAGCCAGTTGTGCATACTAAAGTGCTTGATGAGAGATAATATGTTGAAGGGAAAACATAGTGGAGGTCTAGTAGGACGTTTCGGCCATGACAAGACATCTGCACAATTGAACAGTTCATACTATTGGCCATGTATGAGGGAATAACTGAAGAATTTTGTGAATAGATGTAAGATTTTCCAGCATGCAAAATGAAAGCGACATAACATTGGGTTGTATCAACCATTGCCTATTCTAGATAGGCCTTGAGATGCAATAAGCATGGATTTTGTGCTGGGATTTCCAAGAACACAAAGAGGAAGCGATTCCATATTTTTTGTAGTTGATATATTCTCAAAGATGACACACTTTATCCCATGCTAGAAAACTAGTGATGCAATGCACATTGCAAATCTATTTTTCAAGGAAGTTGTGAGACTTCATAGGTTTCCGAAGAGTATTGTCTCAGATAGAGACAAAAAAATTCTTGGTCATTTCTGGAGGACATTGTGGAAGAAGCTGGGGATAGAACTGTCCTTTATTTCAACATATCACCCTCAAACAAATGGACAGACTAAGGTGGTAAATCATAGTTTAGGAAATTTGTTGAGGAATATGGTCACTGAACATCATAGCCAGTGGGATCAAATTATGTCACAAGCAGAGTTTGCATACAATGACTCACCAAACATGAGTACAGAAAAGAGTCCATTCTAGATAGTATATGGAATGTAGCCAAGAGGAGTATCAGAGTTGAGAGATTTGGAGAAGAGAGAATTCAAAAGCGCTGGAGTAGAAGACTTCATTGCATAAATGCAAAAGCTTCATAATCAAATCAAAGAGTAGTTACATAATAGAAACAGAGAATATAACAACTCAATTTGATGTGGGAGATCAAGTTCTGGCACATCTCAGGAAGGAAAGATTCCCAAGGGGAACATATAACAAACTAAAAATGAAGAATATAGGACCATGCAAGATCCTAAGGAAATTTGATGCAAATTCTTATGAGATAGAGTTGTTAGAGGGTGTGGGTATATCATCCATATTCAACATTTCATACTTGTATCCTTACAGGGAAGATGACACCAAAGGGTCAAAATATCAGAAAGAGATCCAGTGGGAGAAGCAGATGCCTATAGCAGAAAAGCCATAGATGGAGGATATCATAGATCGAAGAATTGGCAAAAGAACCAAGAGCAAGACTTATTTTGAGTATCTGGTAAAGTCGAAAGGACACCCAATAGAAGATGCCAGTTGGGTAAATGGAGCAGATATTTAGAAGCATGGAAAGTCAGTGCAGGATCTCATTGACAGGAGTCCATGAATGTTTGTCCAGAGGAGTATGATGCATGACCACCATCATCAATGCGCAAGTGGAGGACAACTCAGTGCCTTAGCACACATTTTGAAGTTATTTTGAATTTGAAAGATGGCATGTCATGAATATATCTTGAAAATATTGTAATTAAAGAAGATATTAAATGTTAAGAGGTTGAACCATCGCGTGAGATCGATGGAGATTATGTTTTCTTTAATGTAGTCGATTGCAGTATATATATGAAACATTCACTCTTATTTGTTTATACTGATCATTTTTTGTAGTAAGCCTTAGTAGTTGAAATATTTCACTTTGATATGATAGCACTAAGTTAATCGGAGGCAAAGATCTCTAGGAGTTGTTTTGTATAAATAAATGTATTGTTTCCCAAATAAGGTTGTTGAAGGTTGTTGAAGTAGTTGTTGTTGAAAATCGTTGATAGTTGTTGAAGCTTATCGAAGTTGTATGAATCCATGTACATATCATTTGAATGAATATAAAAGAGAAGTGTTGATCCAAATGTTTGGTGTTGTTTTGTCTATGTGAATGCATGGTAGGATTTCTTTTTAATTGCATTTCTCTGTTATTACTTGTTCTTATGTTATGAATGTTTTACATGGTTGAAAGTATGAATCTGTGAGGATTAGATAAGTTTTAATTGTTTCTCTTCTTCTATATTATGGAAGGAGTGCATAGTGTCCACGAGGTGTGTGTTGATAGAGTCTAGTTCGACTCAAAAGCTCGGGAGAGATAGCGTAAAGCTTTATGTACAAGGAGTGCATAGTGTCTGCAAAAGTGTGCATTGACAGAGTATTTTGACCCATAAACTTAGGAGGGATAACTTGAAGATTTGTTTGCAAAGAAGCGCAGAGGACCTCACAAGTTGTGCATAGGAAGAAACACACTCAACGTTATATTGTTCAAGAGGAGAAATCAATTCATGTAAGAACTGTTGCAAGGAGTGCATAGTCACCCATAAAGGGGTTAAGTTGAAAGAAACTTGTTGCAAGGTGTGCACATGGTTGATATTTGGCTAAGTGTCGAAGAAACATTAAGAGAAGTTTAAAGTGTTCAAGGAGGAACAAGCTTAGAAGATATAGTGGATGGAAATTCTTTAGTAAGGAGGAGCCCACAGAAAATTTCCCAATCAATGGGTAAGATCCATTTGGAGGAATCGCGATCTTTTCAAGACTGTGAGATCTGGGAGAGTTGCATAGAGGATAGTCTTTGAATTCCTTCAACACTTCGCATATTCGGAGGTTTGGAGGTGTTCAAAGAGCAGGATCGCTGAAGTCCGGAAGCAACGAACTTAAATCCTATTCGACGGTATCAAGGAGGATACGTGGCAGAAGATCAGAGAGTCCGGGAAAATTGGGTGGATCAAAGGAGATTTCTACCAAAGTCTTGAAGTGACAAAGTAAATCTAGACCATTGGATCCAGAAAGGACACGTGGCAGAGATCTGTGTACTTCGGAGGAAAAGCACTTTGGCGAAAATTCTGTGGAGTGTGCAAAACTCACTAACCCCAAAGTAGCAAAGTAAATTGTGTTCGTCGATCTGAGAAGGACACATGTCGTCATATCGTGGAATCCGAAAGTGTGCACTCCGAGGAAAAGGTAAGGAACCATCCTAGTCATCCATTGTTTGTATATGTGGCATTAGATATGTCACTTCGGTGATACGACCCTTCAGGGAAATTGGCGAGAAAATTCTCAAAGGGCATAAGTCTCGAAGCCTGAAATCAACAAGAGTCGTTGATGAANAAAAGGACACATGGTAGAGATCTGTGTACTTTGGAGGAAAAGGACTTCGGTGAAAATTCTATGTGGAGTGTGCAAAACTCCCAAAGCCCGAAGTAACGAAGTAAATTGTCGTTGTCAATCTAAGAAGGACACGTGCTGTCAGATCGTGGAATATGGAAGTGTGTGCTTCGGGGAAAAGTTAAGGAACCATCCTAGCCGTCCATTGTTTGTATACATGGCGTCATATCTGTCACTTCGGTGATATGACACTTTTGGTAAATTGGAGAGAAAAGTCCCAAAGGGCATAAGTCCTGAAGGCCGAAATCAATAGTAGTCGTTGATGAACGAAGGGACACGTGGAGAGTAGGGATTTACTTTGAAGGTTTGATACTGTGGAAGAAAGAAGATCATGGGAGCATTGATTGGAAGTTGTCTGAAGTAGAACAAAGGACACATCTCAACTGTTGATTGAGGTGAGCACATGGCCCTCGATCCATAGCTCCGGGTATAAAGTACTTCAGGTAAAAAGGATTTTGGAATTCTTGAAACTCCTGAATTCGAAGTCCCTATGTGAATCACGGTCATTGGTTATCAGAGAAGCATGGGCCATAGATCTTGTCTGAAGGGATTTCGCCAGTTCGGAGTTTAGGGATTTGAGAGTCAGTTGCACTCGAAATCGTCAAATCTTGAAGTCGCGAAGAGGGCGAGACTAAGGTTATAGCCTGTGATAATAAGGAAGAGGGGATTAGAAGAGGAGATATTGCTCGCCATTTAAGAGTTACCAAAAGCACCAGAAACAGGTTGCGAGAGTGAATTGAACCTGCATGGGTAATAACAAGGGACCTATGTGAATTAAATTTTTGGTCTATTAGAGGCCCGAAGAGTTGATTCAGCTCCGGTATTCGAAGATCTTTGACCAGGAAGCTGAGCAACCCCTAGGAGAGAGGGGGGGTCTGCATCAAGTGGTATCAGAGCCAAAAGTTTCTTTTGAAGCTCTATGTGGAGAAAAGTTTAACACCATGCGACCTAGAAGACTTGCGGAGCCACCTGTAGAAAATCGAGTTGTAGAAAGGGATACGAGAGAAATTTGCACAAGGTTAGATGTTATGGAGATAGCACAAAGGAGAGCACCTGATGTTGGATACGTTAGTGATGGATAGGGAGAAGAGATAGAAGTTGAAGAAGCTGCAATAAAAGATGCTGCAAAAGAATGTTTATTGAAAGCCATTGTGAAATTGGGAGCTAGAGCAAAGATAGAAATCCCAATGTACGAAGGAAATTTAGATGTTGAAGAATTGTTGGATTGGATAAGATAAATGGACAAGTTTTTCGACTATGAAGACATTGATGAAGAGAAGAAAGTGAAGCATGTTGTCACCAGATTGAATGGACATGCAACACTGTGGTGGGATGAACTACATGTTGATAGGAGAAGCAAAGGAAATCAAAATATTAAGAACTGGGATAGAATGGTAGACAATATGAAAGATAAATTCATACCCTAAGATTATCAAATAAATTTGTTTAGGAAGTTGCAGAACCTGAGACATAAAGGATTGACAGTAAAGGAGTACACATAGGAGTTCTATAAGTTGAACATCAGGGATGGACGAAGAGAAAAAGATGATGAAAATGTTCTCAGGTATATAAATGGCCTAAGATATGAAATCTAGGATGAAATCAATATCATGATAGTGAGGACAGTGGAGGATTCTTATCATATTGCACTGAAGGAACAAGAGAAGTTGGCCAAGAAGCAGAGTTAGTGAAGTATAGGAAGAATTCTAAACAGAGGTAAAGGAATTGTCCATGACAAGGCACCGAAGCCCAAGGTTGAGACTAGAAAACCACACAGTCACTTAGAAAGAGGAGGTAGTTCCCAAGGGATACAATATGGTGGAAGAAATGATTTTCCTCGAGGAAAAGGAAGAGGTAGAGGAGGAGAGGTGAAGTGTTATGCCTGTTGAAAAACATGACACATGTCTTGGAAATGCCCTGAGAGAAAGAAATAAGGAGGAGGCGAAGCTCACATTTCAGATGTATAGAAGAGGAATGTTGAGGTAAAAGGTGTAGAAGATGGGAGATCCTTGATGATGATGAAGGTTCTCTTGAAGCCTGAGAAAGAAGTGGAAAAACTAGTGCAGAGGAAAAGTTTGTTCGGAACTTCTTGCAAGACTAAAGACAGGGTATGCAAGGTGATAATTGATAGTGGGAGCACTGATAACTTGTTATCCATGGAAATGGTGGAGAAATTGGAGCTGGAGACAACTGCACATCCGAGTTTGTATAGAGTCTCATGGTTTCAAAATGGTCACTAGGTAATGGTAACTAAACAATGCCTAGTTGAATTTAAGATAGGAGGATATAGAGATGAGATTTTTTGTTATGTTATTCCCATGGATGTATATCATGTCTTTTTGGGGAGACCATGGAAGTTTGATAGAAATGTCATTCATGATGGGAAGAAGAATACTTATACCTTGGATAAAAATGGTAGGACACACATGCTACTACCAATAGAGGATAAGAAAGTGAAGGAAGAAACCAACACAAGTATACTTCTTATGAGTGGGAAGGAACTCCTAAGTGAATTCAAGAAGGAACAGGAGATGCAATTTGTTGTGGTAAGGAAGCCCAAAGTCATCCTTACAAGTACTTCTATGGATGATCTGCCTAAATAAATTCAGGAGCTATTAGAAAATTTTGCTGACATAGTAGTGGATGAGTTACCTCGCTCATTGCCACCCATCAGGAGTACCAACCATCACATTGATCTCATACCAGGAGTGAGTTTATCAAACAAAGAAACATACAGATTGACACCTCAATAGAATGAGGAGGTAAATAAGCAAGTCCAGGATTTGATGGATAAGGGTTTAGTCATAGAAAGCTTGAGTCCATGCGCAGTACCAATTGTGTTGAGTCTGAAAAAAGATGGAGGATGGAGAATGTGTACAAACTCAAGAGACATAAACAAAATCACCATTAGGTACATATTTCCTTTGCCTAGGATGGATGACTTAATAGATTATTTGAGCGGAGAAAATTATTTTTCAGAAATAGACCTGAAAACTGGATATCACTAGATAAGGATGAGAGAAGGTGATGAGTGGAAAACAACCTTCAAAACGAACAAAGGGTTGTATGAGTGGCTTGTTATTCCATTTGGATTAAAAAATTCCCCAAGTACGTTTATGAGGTTGATGAATGAGGTATTAAAATATTCTATTGGTAAGTTTGTGATTGTATATCTGGATGATATATTAATCTTTAGTAAAACTAAAGAAGAGCATTTGAGGCACTTAACATTGGTAATGGGAAGATTGCATCGGGAGAAGTTGTTGATAAACCTAAAGAAATCCTCTTTTATGAAGACATAACTAATCAACTTGGGTTTTGTAATCTCTTCAAATGAATTAAAGATGGCTCCATAGAAGGTGAGAAAAACCAGAGAATGGCCATCGCCAAGGAGCATATTAGAGGTGAGAATCTTCCATGGATTAGCAAGTTTCTATCAGAATTTCAATGGAATTTGTGCACCAGTATTAGATACGGTGAAGAAGAGACACAAGTCTTTTAAGTGGACAGAAGAAGTTGAGAAGTGTTTCAGGATACTAAATGAGAAGATAACAGAACAACTGATTCTGAT
Organism: Picea glauca; assembly: GCA_000966675.3. NCBI lineage: Eukaryota > Viridiplantae > Streptophyta > Pinopsida > Pinales > Pinaceae > Picea > Picea glauca. The sequence continues at coordinate 9,308 of JZKD02S1997974.1, forward strand.
CTTGCCATATTTCGGGAAGATGCTAGTGGAGTTGCAATTGGAACAGTATTGAGCCATGACAATAAACCTGTTGCATATTTCAGTGAGAAGATGAATGATACCAAGAGGAAGTACTCCACATATGATAAAGAGTTTTATGCAGTAATTCAAGACTTAAAGAAATAGAGGCATTATCTTTTTCCAAAGGAATTTTTTTGTATAGCGATAATCAGGCTTTACAATTCATAACCAGACAGGAGAGGTTAAATCAAAGACATGTTAAGTGGATAGAGTTTATGAAAAATTTCACTTTTGTCATTAAACATATTTATGGTAATGCTAACAAATTTGTTGATGCATTGAGCAGGAGATCTCTGATTCTACAGGAATTTTGAGTGAAAACCTTAGGGTTTGAACACCTTAAGGAGATGTATTTTGATGATCCAGATTTTGAAGAGGCATATGAAGCATGTGAAAATCCTGTGATTAGAGACAGGAGTTAGTGGATAGAATATCTTATTCAATATGGATTTTTGTTTAAAGGTAGCCAGTTGTGCATACTAAAGTGCTTGATGAGAGATAATATGTTGAAGGGAAAACATAGTGGAGGTCTAGTAGGACGTTTCGGCCATGACAAGACATCTGCACAATTGAACAGTTCATACTATTGGCCATGTATGAGGGAATAACTGAAGAATTTTGTGAATAGATGTAAGATTTTCCAGCATGCAAAATGAAAGCGACATAACATTGGGTTGTATCAACCATTGCCTATTCTAGATAGGCCTTGAGATGCAATAAGCATGGATTTTGTGCTGGGATTTCCAAGAACACAAAGAGGAAGCGATTCCATATTTTTTGTAGTTGATATATTCTCAAAGATGACACACTTTATCCCATGCTAGAAAACTAGTGATGCAATGCACATTGCAAATCTATTTTTCAAGGAAGTTGTGAGACTTCATAGGTTTCCGAAGAGTATTGTCTCAGATAGAGACAAAAAAATTCTTGGTCATTTCTGGAGGACATTGTGGAAGAAGCTGGGGATAGAACTGTCCTTTATTTCAACATATCACCCTCAAACAAATGGACAGACTAAGGTGGTAAATCATAGTTTAGGAAATTTGTTGAGGAATATGGTCACTGAACATCATAGCCAGTGGGATCAAATTATGTCACAAGCAGAGTTTGCATACAATGACTCACCAAACATGAGTACAGAAAAGAGTCCATTCTAGATAGTATATGGAATGTAGCCAAGAGGAGTATCAGAGTTGAGAGATTTGGAGAAGAGAGAATTCAAAAGCGCTGGAGTAGAAGACTTCATTGCATAAATGCAAAAGCTTCATAATCAAATCAAAGAGTAGTTACATAATAGAAACAGAGAATATAACAACTCAATTTGATGTGGGAGATCAAGTTCTGGCACATCTCAGGAAGGAAAGATTCCCAAGGGGAACATATAACAAACTAAAAATGAAGAATATAGGACCATGCAAGATCCTAAGGAAATTTGATGCAAATTCTTATGAGATAGAGTTGTTAGAGGGTGTGGGTATATCATCCATATTCAACATTTCATACTTGTATCCTTACAGGGAAGATGACACCAAAGGGTCAAAATATCAGAAAGAGATCCAGTGGGAGAAGCAGATGCCTATAGCAGAAAAGCCATAGATGGAGGATATCATAGATCGAAGAATTGGCAAAAGAACCAAGAGCAAGACTTATTTTGAGTATCTGGTAAAGTCGAAAGGACACCCAATAGAAGATGCCAGTTGGGTAAATGGAGCAGATATTTAGAAGCATGGAAAGTCAGTGCAGGATCTCATTGACAGGAGTCCATGAATGTTTGTCCAGAGGAGTATGATGCATGACCACCATCATCAATGCGCAAGTGGAGGACAACTCAGTGCCTTAGCACACATTTTGAAGTTATTTTGAATTTGAAAGATGGCATGTCATGAATATATCTTGAAAATATTGTAATTAAAGAAGATATTAAATGTTAAGAGGTTGAACCATCGCGTGAGATCGATGGAGATTATGTTTTCTTTAATGTAGTCGATTGCAGTATATATATGAAACATTCACTCTTATTTGTTTATACTGATCATTTTTTGTAGTAAGCCTTAGTAGTTGAAATATTTCACTTTGATATGATAGCACTAAGTTAATCGGAGGCAAAGATCTCTAGGAGTTGTTTTGTATAAATAAATGTATTGTTTCCCAAATAAGGTTGTTGAAGGTTGTTGAAGTAGTTGTTGTTGAAAATCGTTGATAGTTGTTGAAGCTTATCGAAGTTGTATGAATCCATGTACATATCATTTGAATGAATATAAAAGAGAAGTGTTGATCCAAATGTTTGGTGTTGTTTTGTCTATGTGAATGCATGGTAGGATTTCTTTTTAATTGCATTTCTCTGTTATTACTTGTTCTTATGTTATGAATGTTTTACATGGTTGAAAGTATGAATCTGTGAGGATTAGATAAGTTTTAATTGTTTCTCTTCTTCTATATTATGGAAGGAGTGCATAGTGTCCACGAGGTGTGTGTTGATAGAGTCTAGTTCGACTCAAAAGCTCGGGAGAGATAGCGTAAAGCTTTATGTACAAGGAGTGCATAGTGTCTGCAAAAGTGTGCATTGACAGAGTATTTTGACCCATAAACTTAGGAGGGATAACTTGAAGATTTGTTTGCAAAGAAGCGCAGAGGACCTCACAAGTTGTGCATAGGAAGAAACACACTCAACGTTATATTGTTCAAGAGGAGAAATCAATTCATGTAAGAACTGTTGCAAGGAGTGCATAGTCACCCATAAAGGGGTTAAGTTGAAAGAAACTTGTTGCAAGGTGTGCACATGGTTGATATTTGGCTAAGTGTCGAAGAAACATTAAGAGAAGTTTAAAGTGTTCAAGGAGGAACAAGCTTAGAAGATATAGTGGATGGAAATTCTTTAGTAAGGAGGAGCCCACAGAAAATTTCCCAATCAATGGGTAAGATCCATTTGGAGGAATCGCGATCTTTTCAAGACTGTGAGATCTGGGAGAGTTGCATAGAGGATAGTCTTTGAATTCCTTCAACACTTCGCATATTCGGAGGTTTGGAGGTGTTCAAAGAGCAGGATCGCTGAAGTCCGGAAGCAACGAACTTAAATCCTATTCGACGGTATCAAGGAGGATACGTGGCAGAAGATCAGAGAGTCCGGGAAAATTGGGTGGATCAAAGGAGATTTCTACCAAAGTCTTGAAGTGACAAAGTAAATCTAGACCATTGGATCCAGAAAGGACACGTGGCAGAGATCTGTGTACTTCGGAGGAAAAGCACTTTGGCGAAAATTCTGTGGAGTGTGCAAAACTCACTAACCCCAAAGTAGCAAAGTAAATTGTGTTCGTCGATCTGAGAAGGACACATGTCGTCATATCGTGGAATCCGAAAGTGTGCACTCCGAGGAAAAGGTAAGGAACCATCCTAGTCATCCATTGTTTGTATATGTGGCATTAGATATGTCACTTCGGTGATACGACCCTTCAGGGAAATTGGCGAGAAAATTCTCAAAGGGCATAAGTCTCGAAGCCTGAAATCAACAAGAGTCGTTGATGAAYGAAGGGACACATGGAGAGTGTAGATTTACTTCATAGGTTTGATACTTTGGAAGAAATAAGTGTAGGGAGCRTTGACTAGAAGTCGTTCGAAGTGGAACAAAGGATGCATCACAACTGTTGATCGAGGTGAGCACGTGGCACTCGATCCGTAGCTCCAGGTATAAAGTACTTCRGGGAAAAAGGAGTTTGGAATKCTTGGAACTCTCGAAGTCAGGGTCCCAAAGTGAATCACAGTCGTTGGCTATCAGAGAAGCGTGGGCCATAGATCTTGTCCCAAGGGATTTYGTCGGTTCAGAGTTCGGGGATTTGAGAGTTAGTTACATTGGAAACCACCGAAGCCAAAAGTCGCAAAGGGGGAGAGCTTGAGGTTATAGCTCGTGGTCATAAGGAACAGGGGCCTAGAAGAGGAGAAAGCGCTCGCCATTTAAGAGTTACCAGAAGCGCCAGAAACAGACTTTGTAGGTGAATCAAACCTGCGTGGGTAACAACAAGGGACCTATGTGAATTAAATTTTGGTTCTATTAGAGGCCCGAAGAGATGATTCGGGTCAGGTAGTCGAATATCCTTAACCGGGAGGTCGAGAAGCGTCGAGGAAAGAGGGGGGGTCTGTGTCATTTATCTTTTCTGGTACAACAATATGATTATATCTTTGGTTAGAAAGACGATATTGCTAATTTATTTGTTTTTTAATTAATTGAATATGTGATATAAATATCCAACAAACTAGAGAACAAATAATCTGCATATTCCCTACTCTCCAAGTTTGTGTCTGTTGAATTGTAAAAAATGTGTTTAGTCTGTCAATTATCTTCAGGAAAATCTTCTAACTTCTACTTGGCACCTTATAACAGATAAAAATTAGGTTGCCTTCCATGCATATTTAGTGATTTGAATGAATGCTCATGAATATGAGATTTAGTGATTGCCCCACATCCACCCAACAATATTGATGATGAATGTGTTGTTTGGGCATGCAATAAATGAATTTTATATGGAATTTAGTCTTCTTAATGTCTCATAAAATACATGTCTGAGGAATTGTGAACACCAAGATAATAATATAATCCATGTGAACAATAAAAAGGTAGAAAATCTACAGAGCGTTTCATACAGTCACTCTGGCAAAGTGGGTGTTACCAGCAGATTTTAAGGAGGATTTTAAGCAGAGGGTCAGTTTGTTTATATACATTTTTTTTAAATTTGTTTTAAAATGCATTTTATTTCAATTAAGACTTTGTCTTGAATTTATTGGAGTCATAGAGTGTCAATATTTATCTATTTTAAATATATTTGTATATATGGTATCATAATACAAAATTATAAATTGTTTTTTAAACAAAATCATAGTTTTTTTCAATTAAAAATACAAAAGACAAGTCATATAATTCATATATAGTGTCTAAGGTAAGTAAATTCATTAAATGATTGATTAAAAGGTTAAACTAAAAACAATTTCATAATTGATTTAGTAACATTCGAACCCAAAAGGACACACCAATTCTTACTTGCATCAAAATAACATGATTTATTAAATAATTCTAATTTCATTAAATTTGATTAATTTAAATTTAATTTTATTAGAAAATAATTAAAAAATAATTTTATTAAGTTTAAAATTAAATGCTTAAAAGTGAAAAATTTTGGGTTTGAAAGAATTAATATTGGGTTTCAAAATTATAAAATTGGATTCAATTTTAACACTCTCAAAACCAGGGTTTGCATTTTTGAATGTTTATATTGGCATTTTTTAAATTCTATATTCAAACTTTTAGAATTTGATTTTGTAATTTTGAAAACTAATATTGACATGATTTTGCAATTTGGATTTAAAAATTGAATTTTTTTTTCAAAATCCTTTATTAACACATCCATAATATAATTTTGCATTTAATTTTTAATCATAATATAATTTTGCATTTAATTTTTAATCACACTTGACATATATTACACAAAGTTTTTACCCTTATTTGGGCTTAAGAGCACTTATAATATAAGGTATACATGTGCCAAATTACAAGAGTTATATCTGGTGCGCTCTTGTATATTAGAGATGATGTTTCGGTTGTGGACCATTCTACAACTCTACAGGTATTCACTAACAATATTGTTTAGTGAAACTTTAAATTTCTGCCATTCTCCATATAATGTGTATTGCTTTGGGTTGTAGAATATATATTCTAATGTTTAAATTAGTACATGACACTATTGTGAGCACTACCATTGTTGGGGCCATCGTTGGTTCCACATTGGGGGTGGATGAGTGGCCATTTTGAGAGGAGAAAAACGTTTATGTAAGTTGATCTTGTATTTATGTTGGGGGAAATTCTCATGGTTGCTGCACCAATCCCTGCAATCTTGATAATGGGTAGAATCTATGTGGGATTGGGTATAGGCATGGAATCAATAAATTCACTCCTTTATATTTCAGAGGCTTTTCCCGCAAAAGTGAGGGGTGTTATAGTGAGTATGAATGGTTTTCTCATAACGTTATGAAGGACAATTCCTGTCATATTGCATCAACCTAGCATTCACCAAGGTCTGTGCTATCTTTACAAAGGAAAATATTTGTTAATTATCTTACAAATGAAAATTTAGTGGGTAATATTTTCTCTCTGGCTGTTATTTTGAGATATCTCTTACTTGGAAAGATTTCCCAATTTAAATGGACATGTGCTTCCATTTCCACATTTATATGTGGGTGAGGGGGCATTAATAGAAAAACTTTATTAATAAAGTTTTTCTATTAATGCCCCCAAACCATTTCCACATTTTTAAGGAATATGAAATTTTTTGATATAGTATTTATTTCTTAGAGTATAATATGGCCGGACCAAAAGTTCCATGTGTAAATACAAATATGGTTTGCATAATGTTTTTGATCTGCATTATGCTACCTTCTCCAAGTTAGCCAAAGCTCTCCACATCCTCGGGCACCCACAAAGGACACAGGTACATCTCAGCCTTTGTTTGGCTGAATTTCTCCACGTACTCTAGCCCACAAAGAAGATTGAGAGAATGCTATTACATCTACCAAGAGATTATCACAAAGTCAACTCATTGTGATACGTAATACACTAGTACTTCATAAATCACCCCATTGTTCTCAAAGTGGTATCATTACACATTCATTCGTTAATATTAAAAAAAATGGTCATCGTTAGTTTACATGCCTATAGCTTCCTTTAAATAATCTAATACTTGTTACCAAGTACAATATTTTTACTCCAACAAAGTTGCGTAGCTACTTTTGTGTAAAAGTGTTTTATGATCGACTCATTTCTTAAAGTGGGTTTACAATTTTTCCTCTTTTAATTATAAACACATTTGTCTTAAACTAAAAAATGGTAGAATAAATTTTCTTAAGAAATTTATCTTGATTATTGGTTTCGGTTGGTTTATGATTAGAAATGTACTCTGATTTGCAACATGTAAAGATGAGGCTTTGCATTGAGGAAGAAGATGAGGCCAGAGGCCTTGGTTCTGAAGTCTTATTTTCAAGGTAAGAGCCATAGATATGGGTTATTTATCATTTGTATATAATTAGAATGTCTAAATTTACATATAATTAGAAAAGCGTTATAATTGTTTGATTCACGATCTGTGGATTTTAGGTGATTCATGATTTGCAGGTTTTAGGCGAAGCATTCCAGTGATGATGGTGCAACAACGCCACTTCTGTATTTCACAATCTTTGTGATTATAAAACCAATAGAACACATCTTTCCCTCAGACCTATGTAATATCTCTTGAGTATTAGTATAACTTCAATCCTCCTATAGAAACAATAGGTTTAACAAATCTACAAACATGGGAGAATAATACTAGATTAAAACAGAATCTAAGTCCACCCTCAAAGCTAGCAACATAAATTAGCTCAAATTTGATGCCTCCTTCTCCACCATCAACAAAGCTAAACCTTCCCCCATGTACAACAAATTCCACAGGATCTTCCAGCGGCATGACTTATGGGTCTTTTCCTCCCAACTCCTCCCACTCGGGCTCTAAAGAGGAGTAACAACAACAGGAGAAGAAAAATAATGTAATTGATGAGAGAAATCATAAGAGAATGTTATCCAATAGTGAATCTGCAAGGAGGTCCAAAATGAGGAAATAATGAGATAAAGCATAAGAGAATGTTATCCAACACAAAATGTGTAAGGAGGTCCAGAATAAGGAAACAACAACACTTGGACGATCTCTAAGCTCAGGTAATCCAACTGAGGGAAGAAAACAACCATATTATGAGAAAATTCAATATTGCCTCGCGACATTATTTGCAGGTGGAGGAATAGAATCATGTTCTCATATCTCAAGCCATTGATTTATATCATAAGCTTCATGCTCTGATCTCCATGCAATAGCAACAACAACATCAACAAAAAAAATATGGATAATTTTGATAATTTGGAGTTCCAAAATTTATTCTTTTGTTAAGTCCTCAGTTTCATATGATATTGTTCAGTAATCCTTCCACCACCATATCCATCTTTAGATCATCTGTACAATTTTTTGATGTAATGGGTATTGAAGAGGCCTCATAGAGACCCAATTAAGCAGGTCAATTTTGAAAGATATATCCATGTATTGACATCTTTTTGTACATATCAATTTTCACCATTTCTTTTAATTTCATAGTTGTAGATGCATGGCTAGCTCTCCTCGTTTCAGGGCATAACCTGCTTCAACTGCATTTAAATCATTCTCATTGTAAAACTACAACATAGACAAAGTACAACATGAAACATTATTGTAAATTTCATCGTTCCAAGTTAACTATAAAGTTCAGGGAAAAACCTGCTTCAACTGCATTTAAATCATTCTTGATAGGGACATAGCCACAATAGTGGCACTTGTTAAGATCACTTTCTATTCATTATTGGTCATATATTTTCTTTCATAATCTTGATTATTTTTTAAATAATGTTGATTCGTTGTTCATGGTATGTTACGAAAATAAATGACTAAAGGTTATATTGTGCTCAAGGACCCAAAATTATAGAAAATTTAATAATTATGTTTGAGGCAAAAAGTTCAATGGTGGTTTTTTGTTGTCAAGTGAAATGAAATTTGACTTGAGGTTTGATAAAATGTGTGGCCAAAGGTTGGAATCAAACTTGGTTCTGATGCCACTGTAGTTCATATACACATTGTAGTTCACTGTTGGTTATTCATATATCTTGTCTGAGTTTGTATCTTCAGCTTGAGTGACCTAGGGTTCATGTCTTTTCAAGGTTCCAACAAAGCCTCTAAAACTATCAGCCCTCCTAGTAAACCATAAGGCAACGCAGCACACAGAGTGCACTGCACCGTATCACCCGAGATAGTCTTACTGGGTGGTTGCAATACTCAGGTGTTTGCATCCTAGTATTGAGAGGGAGATCTGAGAACTATACGTTGAGAGTTCTTATTATAACTTATTAACAAAATACATTTTCATTCACGATTACGCAGGAAATGTAACAACTCATTCATTTAGCATATCACTAACTATTGAAGACAATAAAGAAACACATGTATTCAATCACATAACACAGGTTTTACCTTGGTTCACCCCCCCTGGTCTACGTCCACAAATATCTAGCTCTTATCTCTTTTATTATAGTAGTTCTGAAACTATAGCATCGCACGCTTTACAAATCATCTCAGATGGGTTGAGATATATTATGAGGCAGACTAGATCACACCAAGCTCCTTAGCTTGCAATCTAACACTCAAGATCTACCCTCCTCAATACTCTTTAGCTCAATAGCTTACAAAATTAGGTCATACAGTAAAATATTAAATTGCATCCGCTTCCTCACAATCGTCTCCCTATATGAGACCTAGGTATCTATATTTATATTTTTCTAGCTCGCCAGCCATTACAATGTGTTTCAAAAACCCTAACCCTAACATTGTTAGGTCTTCCATGCACACGTGTGTGCTGCTCTTCCTTCTAGTTGTCGCTTCTCTCATGCATTCCTTATTTCCCAAAGTCGTCTTTCTTTCCACTTTGTCCTGCTTCCAATAGGCCCCCAACACTGACATGTGGCTCATCCTGAGCCACCTAACCTTTGTGCACTTCGTCGATCTCCCTGGTGATCGCCTAGAACTTCTCCTTGATCTCCTCTTCTTGTGTTTGAGCCTGCACGGTCTTCTCCTTGAGTGTGTCTACTGTCTGGACTGCAATCTTGTCACTAATCAACCCTGCGCACTCTACCTGGGTCTATTCCATATATGTCTTGTATTCCTCTGCCTATGCAATGACTTCTGATACTCTCTCTTGAAGCTGTTCCAATTGATCCTGATGCTCCTTTTTCTGCGTTTGTGCAGTGGTGAGTTCTGCCTATAGTTTCTTGATATCCTGTGCCCCTTTGACATGCTCTGTGATGGACATTTTGTTCTACCTCTGCTTGAGGTCCTGGATAGTTGTGCTTATCCTTTCTTCTTCCTTGTCCCACCGCTATACTTGTTGATCCTCTTCTAGATTTGTCCAAAGCTATGATTCTTTATTGAACAAGTCGGTTGATGTGTTGCCCTATCACTCTATCTCTTGCAGCTGCTATGTTGCCTCCTGCTTCCTTTGCTCCCTTACCTCTGGTGGAGTGGTAGGTGTGAGATGCTCACGGAGATTCTCGATCTCCTTCTAATATTGATCGATTTCCTGCTCAATATGATCAATCTTTTCTGCTACTGTGATTTCGGCCCTCTATGCGATATTTTGAATCTTCTCATAAGTTTCGGCCACTTTTTGTTCCAATCCGTTCACGCGTTCCCTCTCCTCTTGGGTCTCGAGCTTGGCCTGATCATATATCAATTCCAACGCATCCCATGTATCATTTGCCTGATGTAATTCAGTTGTGTCTATGCATTCAAGAGACTGTATTTCTTGGGTAACGTTAACCTATAATTTGTGTAGAGCTTTGGATGGTATCCGTGGAAATACCAATTGGAGTTGAGCTAAGTCCTTTAGGGGTGTTTTCCCCACGATCTCGTCCATGCGCAACATGCTGGGTGTAATGTGGAATGTTTCACTTGGATGCGGTATTGTGTGGACTATATCTTTCTCACTTGCTTCAGGTTCTTCTCCTATATGTGTTGTTGGCGGCCCTATTCCTATGTTGTTTCCCTCTTCCTGCGCTTCCCTGATATGCTTGAGGAACTGTCGCATGTCTGCCAGCTCCTCTTAAATTTTGTCCCTATGGTACACAACATTCTCAAAATCCTCGAATGTATGATCCTAAACCATTTGGGCTATCATTTAAGCATCATCCTCCATGATCGTGTATTCTGGGGGTGTTTTATGCACCTTCATATTTTTGCGTGCACCCCCCATCTAATTAGTTGGCCTCTTAGTTGGGCCTAGTTCTTGTGGATTGGGACTTGGTGTAGTCCCATGTGTTTCCTTGGTCTATTTCTATTGTACTTGGTTTGGCTGCATATTCTTCTTCTTCCCCTTCCGGGCCCTTGTCTTAGTTGTCCCTTCTTTTATCTGCTTTGTTTTGGTATGGCCCGTCCTTGGTTTCTTAGGCACTAGGACATCCTGAGGCTATGTTTCTTCCTGCCCTGCCTCCTCCTCCAGTGTCCTTGCAGGTATGTCTTGGGTGAGTACTGGAATATTCCAGCCATATTCCCAATCCCTAATAACCATTTCGATGTCACCCTCTGTGATGCAGTAGTGCAATTGTAGCCACTAATTGTTGGGGTCCTTTCGCACCTGTATCCACATCGCATGTCGAGTGGTCTTGAAGTTGGCAATGTCTCGATAGTACATGACATTGTGTGGTATTATTATCCAGAGGTTAGCGATGGAATCCTGTAGATCATGTAGATATCCTTAGAATATGGATGTGTTCATGTTTCTATTCCTGGTGTCTGGCACAGCGACAAGCGATAAATATCTCGCTCCATGATTAGGTTTGGGTCTGGTGGAAAAAAAACATATTTCGGTTCCTTCCATCCCATAATGGCTATCAGCATGAGCATCCATGAGTAATGAAATTATGTTCCTAGATCATGCGCATCCTTGCATTCATCTAGAGACAAACTCAAAAGATAAGGTGCCCAACTAACTATGGTACCCTTGGCACATTGTGTTGCAACTGCAATAACCCCAGTCAGGACTTCCTCCTTGCGGAATTTTCTTAGTAGCTTGCAGGCCATGATTTTTGCGGTCTTTGTGTCGCGACATCATTGATCCTTTTGATGATGATTCCTCGCATCCCCCTGTCAGTGTCGTATTGTTTTCATCTCTTCTGCGAGTTCTTTCTCCTTTGTTTTTTCGTCGAGAAATTGTGCAGGGTCCATGCCCTGGGATGGAAGCCCTGTAATGTGTGCAATGAACTCTACGTCTATCGAGACAAGATTTTCCAACCATATATCCCCACCATGTTTGACCGCCATCAATTTTTTGACACAACTGCTTGCGTACTGTCCTATGCCAAAGTGTGGTAGCTCTACCAGACCTAAAATCCTCGTTTTTTCCAATCCTGCTGCCCACTGGAGTGGTTGATTAACTGGTTCCCCAAATGCATCCATACCCACAGTCTGTATGTAGAATTTCTTTATGATATTTGAGAACTTGTCCGTGTCCGTTACATCGTGGTCCGAGTATGCTTCTCGACATAACCTATCAAGTCTAATTTTACCCGTACCCATTCTAGTATACGCGGGAAAACAATGGTTGTGACAGGTTGCTTGCGTGGTGACCTAGGTACCTGTTGCTTGTCATTTTTCAGTAGTGGATGACTCAAGTTTCTAGCCTCCATCGGTCGTTCTTCAACATATTTTTCTAGCCTACCCATGACATCTTCCACTGCTCCTTCATGTGGGTGGTCTCACACAGTTGTTTGAGATTCGTCTACCTTGACTGTTGCTTCCTAATTTGTATCCGTCCCATTGACTCTCGAAGATCCTTTAGGGTTCTCTGTTTGTGCTAGGTTTCCTATGCCCTGGTTCTGTTGCTCCTATTCCTCTGCCAGCATATCCACATTCATGCCCTTAGGTGTTTTTTGTTGGGTTTCTTCTACCATGGATGTGGGGTTCATCGGTGTTGTATATGGGGATGGGATTTCATGGATATTGACGACCTATGGTGGTTGTTGTTCACTTTCCTTCGATTGTACCTGTGCCCTGGTTCTAACTCCGGAGTGGTTAGAAGTCTGTCTTGGTTCTCCTTGCTTGGGTGGTGCCATGGTGGTGAATGTTGATCATTCTCTTAGTTCAATGACATTTGTAACCTTTTTGAACTTCACTTTGTGCTTTGTAGGCTCTATCACTCTTTGTCTTTTCTGGTCTCACAATAAGTTGTTTTCTCCCTTGTCTGTGATTTGTATGGGCATCATATGAAGCTTTCAAAAGATACTACCTTTATTATGGATTCAATGAACCTATGGTTCCTTCGTACTTTCCATTACTCTCCTTCACTGTCTCCAGTTGGCACAATTAATGTGGCGTCCTGTCGGTCCTTTCCGATATTCAATTCTGCATGCCTTCATCGTTTAGAACTGCTTTTGTTGTCTTTACTTTTCCCTCTTGTTTCCATTTTGACCTAGTCATTGGCCTTGTCGTCATCAGGTTTTTATTCCTTGGTGTGTGTGCCCCTTATTCTTTCAGCGCACTGTACCTCTATTGGTATCGTTTAATATCTTGTGTTTTTTCTTTTTCTTTTTTTAACTGTGCGAGGACTTTCAAGTTGTGGGTGGTCGACTGTCCTTGTAAAGCTTTAGTCGGCTCTTGTTGATCATCCCTCTGAGTTTGCCTGTAATTCTTTCAACTATACATCTCCCCCATCTGTGACAGTTTTTACTTCGTACTGTCCTAACCAATGCATTCTGAGTTTTCTTAGGTGTTGAATGGATCTGTTGTCATAGATCAACACTAAATCTCCTTCCTTGAAAGTTTTCTTCTTGATGTGTCTGTCATGCCAATAATTTTCCCTTGCTTTTTGAACTTGTTGGTGGAACCCTGCTAAGATTTGATCTTCCTCCATGGTCATCAATTGATTTAGTCTCTCCTATGTTATCGCTCTGTAAATTCCCAGAGGTTGTCGGTAGGTAGAATAAATTTATTAGAGGTAACTTTATCTAACCACTTTGAAACTAGCATCTAGCCCTGCAAGTTTCAGAGAGGGATCTCTCTGTAAGATTTAACTATGTTTCAGGTTTCATATATTAGGCTAGTTAAATAAATATGACTATGTTGTTTGTTTTATAAAATGGATGAAATATTTCTTACGCATCCATTGGGCTATGGGGTCTATTTTATAAAGTTTGAGACCAAAGAACATATTTTATAAGGTCTTTTCACTGGGTAGGATAATGCAACTGTTGGATCCTTTAGAGTTAAAATGATGGATAGCAGAAAAGATAAGATAATCAGTTAAAATAAAGAAGCATTTAATAATTTCTTTATCATAACATCAGAAGAAAAACACTT
>JZKD02S1997985.1:0-29578 GCA_000966675.3 Picea glauca
CTCACTAAAAAAAAAAAAAAAAAGATCTTTTTACAAAAGGGGTCTCCTCAAATAGTTCCCTCCATCCTCACCAACTCTCATTAATTACAATGAATTACATTGAATGGGCCATCTAATCCGAATTGGATCTAGATCCCCATAAACCTGTTAGCAATTAAGGTGACAGCAACTACATCATGCTTGAAGGCATGGCTTCAGATCTACTAGACTTACAAACATTTAATACATTAAATTCAAATTCTAAATTTGAAAGTGAGAGGGTTGTGCCTCTCTTCTTGATTGAACAGGTGCTGGGTGTGTTGGTTGGATAGCACGTAGTTGGCTTGGAGCGATGCTCCTTCATCATAATCCTCTACTGCAAAAATCATGAGCTCCTACTCATGAGCTTCCCAACACCACTGTTGAAATCTACCTGGATCCCAAATAGTTCTCTAGAGTTGTCCATCTGCTCCACTGCTTTGCTACTTCCATTGCTTTTGTTTCCCTGCTGCTATGGCAGGTTCTCCTCTGCTCAACTCCCCTTTGTTGGCCGCTTCTGTTGATCTGATCATCAGCCTTATGATCTCCTCAATTATCTCATACATCTGCTCCCAGGTCTGGATCTCCTTTTGCATCCTGCTCTGTTGCACTTCTTCCCTTCAAATGGGTAGATAAACTAGATATCCCATGCCATATTCTTCCTCTGTGGCCTCAACTTGCCACCCTGCTGCAAAATTTATCTTTACAGTCTTATCTTCCTGACTGACCTGTTGTTCGGTCACCTTCTCTGACAAAGTTGCTTCTGCTATTTTCTCTTATGCTGGTTGAATTCCATCCTCCTCCAGCTACTCCTCAGAATGGAATTTCCCTTCATATTCTACTGTATGCCTCATCACTACAGTCATCATCTGTTCAGCTCCCTGGCTGAAATTTCTGAGCAATTCCTCTTAATTCTCTTCTACTAACATCTGCATGACTATTTTCTCATGGCAGTCATCTACTGGCTCTAGATGGTTCAACTAATCCTCTATCATTTCTAACTCCTTATCCCATGGAGTGAACATATTATCTTCATGCTCTTCTCCTGCTATCAACTTCAGTGTTGCAGGTGTCTTTGTTTCAGCTACCTAGCTGAAATCTTTGAGCCATTCATCTGAATTCTCATCTTCTTCTCCTTCTGTTGGGGTATCTCCTAATGTGTACCTCAATTCTTCTTTCATGATAGTTTCTACTAGATGTCCTTCCTCCTCTGCTACACCTTCATCCTTTGCATCGGCCTCCACTAGGCTGCTTGGTATGAATACTCTTCTCCCTCCAATCATTAGAATGCTCTTTTGATCTTCCTTCTCTATCAGCCACTCTAGCTAATTTGAACTCACCTCTGAGTTCATGAGACTCTCACGTGGACTCATATTCTCTCCCTTTCCCTCATGGAAATATGGATTTTCTCCTCTTCCTCTTCCCACCTGGCAGTCTATGAGATCAATTGATCCCATCTCAGTGCCCTTCTGGGAATTTGAACTTTCAGCATTGCCCTCCTAGCAGTATACGATACCTTCACTTGATCTCTTTCTATTTCCCACCTGGAAATTTGAAAGTCCATCTCTGCCCACTTGGCAGTCTATGAGATCTCTGCTCGATCTCTCCTCTTCATCATCACTGAGATTTCTCCCAGCTTCTGGTTGACACACATGAACCATCTCTTCTTCATCGCTGAGGCTTTCCACATACCTCAGTCACCTCCTCAACAACCTTTGTTGTCTTCTGGACAAAAATTATTTGACTGGCCATTTCACCTTTGTTTTCATGGGCCATTCATATACCCAATGTGTCTTTTCATCCTACTGCATCTGCCATGCAAGCTTCTCCATCCTCACCCTTATCTCAGTGATCTCTAAATCCATCTCATCTTTTCTCTATTGCTGGTGGTTCTTATTTCCACCACATCCATGGACTTTAGTATCCATATTATTGTTCATGTCTTCCCTCCTGGAAAACTTGTTGCTGTCACTCTGCAATCGTGAGTGCTTCCATCCTTCCCTACAGTCCTTCTGACTATCTATTGACTGCTATGCACCTTGCAACAATCTCCATAGAGAATCAACACTGTGTCTCCTCCTTCACATGTTTTCTCCTTAGCCTAAAGTCTATAGATGAAAATATCAGCTCTGATACCACTTATGACACAGACCCCCTACCTCTGCCTTAGCAGGGTCCACTGACCTCCCGATCAAGGATCGTTATTCCCTCAAAACACTGAGTTGGATTAGCTCCTTCGGTCCCTGCTGGAATCTCCAATAAAACAATCCACAGGTCCTTCCATGAAAACCCCACTTGTGCAAACATGCACCAGGTGCAAGTCTTCACCCCATGTGACCATGACGTTGTAACCTAAAACCACGCCAAGAGGTGCCTTTTGCATTTGGTGACTCAATGATGCAAGAGATTCGAGTATTTTCACTCTTCAAACCCCAAAACCCGAAATTTCTCCCTTAGACGATATTGACGACTATGAGCCTCCCTCGATCTGATGTAGGAGCATTGTACCAAGCCAAATATTGTGCCTAGCCAAAGGAATAGCTAGACACATAGATGAAAAAAAAAGGAGCACGTTTTTATGAAAACATTTTGAATTTTGAAATTTGAAGCATTAATGTAATAGCTAGGAGAAGATTACTTGCATTTATGTCTTGGAGATATGAACAGATCTAGAGGAATTACCCTCATCCATAGAATGTAATAGGTATTTAAGTTTGTTTAATGAAATTAGGTAGATTTGATTTAATAGATTAGACAATCTATAAGCATAGGAGGGAAAACGGATATAGACACCCTCACCCTTGTACCATTGAAATTTTTTATTATCATTCAGAATTTCATTAGCTGTAGAGATGTAGCAGAGAGCTGTAGAGAAGAACCCATGTACAAGAGAATTTGAGTTAATATATGAAACTTGACTCAATTTTCATTGTGTTATGATGCTTACTGCTTACATTTTTTGAAGGGTATGCTTACAGTTGTTTTGTCTCTCTATTATGCATTTATCTCAATGATGTGTATGTGTATGATTTCATGTTGAGTGTATGAAGTCTAAGAGAGGAGAAAAATGAGTTTCAATTGTTTCTCTTCCTGAAAATTCCTACAAGGAGTGCAGTGAACGTCCGCAAGGTGTGCATTGAGGAAGGTCTAATTTTTATCTCAGAAATCTCAAGAGAGATATCGTTGTTCTCATACCAGCAGAAGTGGAAGAGAAGCATGGACTCATGAAAGGTGTGCGCAGGCTGGTTGAAGTCTTAGAAATTATCAACCAAGGGTAAATATTGAAGGACTACTATTTCAAAGAGTGTAAAGGGTCAAAGAATCAAATAACCGGAGGTTGTTTGAAAGTTTTCCACAAGTAGTGCGAGCAGGGATATTTTTGGAGGCTTGAGTTTGCAAGTGAAAGGTCAGGAGGGATAACACCTTTGAAGTGTTCAAATAGATATGGGGATTGAAACCATCACATACAACTGCTCCCAAGGCTGTCTCTCCTATTGCATCCTGCTCTATTTCACTTCCTCCCTGCAAATGGGTAGATCAACTAGATCTACCATGCCATCTTCTTCCTCTGTGGCTTCAACTTACCACCCTGCTGCAAAATTTAGCTTTATAGTCTTATCTTCCTGACTAACCTGTTGTTTAGTCACCTTCTCTGACAAATTTGCTTCTTCCATTTTCTCTTATGCTGGTTGAATTCCATCCTCCTCCAGCTACTCCTAAGACTGGAATTTCCCTTCATCTTCTATTGCATGCCTCAGCACTGCAGTCATCATCTGTTCATCTCCCTGGCTAAAATTTCTAAGCAATTACTCTGAATTCTCTTCTGCTAACATCTGCATGAGTATTTTCTCATGGTAGTCATCTACTGGCTCTGGATGGTTCAACCAATCCTCCATCATTTCTAACTCCTTCTCCCATGGAGTGAACATCTTATCTTCATTCTCTTCTCTTGCTGTCAGCTTCAATGTTGTAGGTGTCTTTGTTTTAGCTACCTAGCTGAAATATTTGAGCCATTCATCTGAATTCTCATCTTCTTCTCCTTCTGTTGGGGTATCTCCTAATGTGTGCCTCAATTCTTCTTTCGTGATATTTTCTTCTATATTTCCTTCTTCCTCTGCTACACCTTCATCCTTTGCATCGACCTCCACTAGGCTGCTTGGTATGAATACTCTTCTCCCTCCAATCATTAGAACACTCTTTTGATATTCCTTCTCTATCAACCACTCTAGCTGATTTGAACTCACCTCTGAGTTCATGAGACTCTCATGTGGACTCATCTTCTCTCCCTTTCCCTCCTCGAAATATGGATTTTCTCCTCTTCCTCTGCCCACCTGGCAGTCTATGAGATCAATCGATCCCATGTCAATGCCCTCCTGGCAATTTTAACTTTCAGCACTGCCCTCCTCGCGGTATACGATACCTTCACTTGATCTCTTTCTATTTCCCACCTAGAAATTTGAAATTCCATCTCTGCCCACTTGGAAGTCTATGAGATCTCTGCTTGATCTATCCTCTTCATCATCACTGAGATTTCTCCCATCTTCTGGTTCACACACATGAACCATCTCTTCTTCATCTCTGAGGCTTTCCACATACCTCAACCACCTCCTCAACAACCTTTGTTGTATTCTGGCCAAAAATTCTTTGACTGGTCATTTCACCTTTGTTTTCATGGGACATTCATATACCCAATGTGTCTTTGCATCCTACTGCATCTGCAACGCAATCTTCTCCATCCTCGCCCTTATCTTAGTGAGCTCTTCATCCATCTCATCTTTTCTCTATTGCTAGTGGTTCTTATTTCCACCACATCCATGGCCTTCAATAGCCATCTTCTTGTTCATGTCTACCCTCCTGGAAAACTTGTTGTTGTCACTCTGCAACCGTGAGTGCTTCCATCCTTCCTTATAGTCCTCCTGACTATCTATTGAATACTACGCACCTTGCAACAATCGCCATAGAGAATCAACATGTTGTCTCCTTCGCCTAAAGTCTACAGATGAAAATATCAGTTCTGATACCACTTCTGATGCAGACCCCCTACCTCTGCCTTAGCAGGGTCCACTGACCTCCCGATCAAGGATCGTTCTTCCCTCACAACACTGAGTTGGATTAGCTCCTTCGATCCCTGCTGGAACCTCCAATAAAACAATCCACAGGTCCTTCCATGAAAACCCCACCTGTGCAAACATGCACCAGGTGCGAGTCTTCACCCCATGTGACCATGAAGTTGTGACCTCAAACCATGCCAAGAGGTGCCTTTTTCATTTGGTGACTCAATGATGCAAGATATTCATGTCTTTTCACTCTTCAAACCCCAAAACCTGAAATTTATCCCTTAGACGAGATCGACGACTATGAACCTCCCTCGATCTGATGTAGGAGCACTGTACGAAGCCAAAGCATGTGCCTAGCCAAAGGAATAGCTAGACGCATAGATGAAAAGAAAAGGAGCACGTTTTTATGAAACCATTTTGAATTTTGAAATTTGAAGAATTAATGTAATAGCTAGGAGAAGAGTACTTGCATTTATGTCTTGGAGATATGAATAGATCTGGAGGAATTACCCTCATCTATAGAATGTAATAGGCATTTAAGTCTATTTAATGAAATTAGGTATATTTTATTTAATAGATTAGACAATTTAGAAGCGTAGAGGGAAAATGGATATAGACACCCTAACCCTTGTACCATTGAATTTTTTTATTATCATTCAGAATTTCATAAGCTGTAGAGATGTAGCAGAGAGCTGTAGAGAATAACCCATGTACAAGAGCATTTGAATTAATATATGAAACTTGACTCAATTTTCATGGTGTTATGATGCTTACTACTTACATTTGTTGAAGGGTATGCTTACAGTTGTTTTGTCTCTCTGTTATTCATTTATCTCAATGCTGTGTATGTGTATGATTTCATGTTGAGTGTATAAAGACTAAGAGAGGAGAAGAATGAGTTTCAATTTTTTCTCTTCCTGAAAATTCCTACAAGGAGTGTAGTGAACGTCCGCAAGGTGTGCATTGATGAAGGTCTGATTTTTATCTCAGAAAGCTCAAGAGAGATATCGTTGTTCTCATACCAGCAGAAGTGCAAGAGAAGCATGGAGTCATGAAAGGTTTGCGTAGGCTGGTTGAAGTCTTAGAAATTATTAACCAAGGGTAAATATTGAACGACTACTATTGCAAAGAGTGTACAGGGTCAAAGAATCAAATAACCGGAGGTTGTTTGAAAGTTTGCCGCAAGGAGTGTGAGCATGGATATTTTTGGAGGCTTGAGTTTGCAAGTGAAAGGTTAGGAGGGATAACACCTTTGAAGTGTTCAAATAGATATGGGGATTGAAACCATCGCATAGAAATTAAGTTTTGGAGGGAGAACATTCAGTCGTTGGGAATAAGCCATTGATGAGTGAATTGGGTGGTCAGAATTCTTCGTGGAGAGCTCACGAAGTCGTGAGGACAATAAGATCCAGTGAAGTTGTAAGGCGGTTAGGAGTTGGATGAACTCACCACCCTAATATCANTTGAAGTGTTCAAATAGATATGGGGATTGAAACCATCACATACAACTGCTCCCAAGGCTGTCTCTCCTATTGCATCCTGCTTTGTTTCACTTCTTCCCTGCAAATGGGTAGATCAACTATATCTACCATGCCATCTTCTTCCTCTATGGCCTCAACTTGCCACCCTGCTGCAAAATTTATCTTTACAGTCTTATCTTCCTGACTAACCTGTTGTTTAGTCACCTTCTCTGACAAATTTGCTTCTTCCATTTTCTCTTATGCTGGTTGAATTCCATCCTCCTCCAGCTACTCCTCAGACTGTAATTTCCCTTCATCTTCTATTGCATGCCTCAGCACTGCAGTCATCATCTGTTCATCTCCCTGGCTAAAATTTCTGATCAATTACTCTGAATTCTCTTCTGCTAACATCTGCATGACTATTTTCTCATGGTAGTCATCTACTGGCTCTGGATGGTTCAACCAATCCTCCAGAATTTCTAACTCCTTCTCCCATGGAGTGAACATCTTATCTTCATTCTCTTCTCTTGCTGTCAGCTTCAATGTTGTAGGTGTCTTTGTTTTAGCTACCTAGCTGAAATATTTGAGCCATTCATCTGAATTCTCATCTTCTTATCCTTCTGTTGGGGTATCTCCTAATGTGTGCCTCAATTCTTCTTTCGTGATAGTTTCTGCTATATTTCCTTCTTCCTCTGCTACACCTTCATCCTTTGCATCGACCTCCACTAGGATGCTTGGTATGAATACTCTTCTCCCTCCAATCATTAGAACACACTTTTGATCTTCCTTCTCTATCAACCACTCTAGCTGATTTGAACTCACCTCTGAGTTCATGAGACTCTCATGTGGACTCATCTTCTCTCCCTTTCCCTCCTAGCAATATGGATTTTCTCCTCTTCCTCTTCCCACCTGGCATTCTATGAGATCAATTGATCCCATGTCAGTGCCCTCCTGGCAATTTTAACTTTCAGCACTGCCCTCCTCGCAGTATACGATACCTTCACTTGATCTCTTTCTATTTCCCACCTAGCAATTTGAAATTCCATCTCTGCCCACTTGGCAGTCTATGAGATCTCTGCTTGATCTATCCTCTTCATCATCACTAATATTTCTCCCAGCTTCTGGTTCACACACATGAACCATCTCTTCTTCATCTCTGAGGCTTTCCACATACCTCAACCACCTCCTCAACAACCTTTGTTGTCTTCTGGCCAAAAATTCTTTGACTGGCCATTTCACCTTTGTTTTCATGGGCCATTCATATACCCAATGTGGCTTTGCATCCTACTGCATCTGCAATGCAATCTTCTCCATCCTCGCCCTTATCTTAGTGATCTCTTCATCCATCTCATCTTTTCTCTATTGCTAGTGGTTCTTATTTCCACCACACCCATGGCCTTCAGTAGCCATCTTCTTGTTCATGTCTACCCTCCTGGAAAACTTGTTGTTGTCACTCTGAAACCGTGAGTGCTTCCATCCTTCCCTATAGTCCTCTTGACTATCTATTGACTGCTACGCACCTTGCAATAATCACCATAGAGAATCAACATGTTGTCTCCTCCTTCATTGTTGTCTCCTTCGCCTAAAGTCTACAGATGAAAATATCAGCTCTGATACCACTTCTGACTCAGACCCCCTACCTCTGCCTTAGCAGGGTCCACTGACCTCCCGATCAAGGATCATTCTTCCCTCACAACACTGAGTTGGATTAGCTCCTTCGGTCCCTGCTGGAACCTCGAATAAAACAATCCACAGGTCCTTCCATGAAAACCCCACCTGTGCAAACATGCACCAGGTGCGAGTCTTCACCCCATGTGACCATGAAGTTGTGACCTCAAACCACGCCAAGAGGTGCCTTTTTCATTTGGTGACTCAATGATGCAAGATATTCATGTCTTTTCACTCTTCAAACCCCAAAACCCGAAATTTATCCCTTAGACGAGATCAACGACTATGAACCTCCCTCGATTTGATGTAGGAGCAATGTATGAAGCCAAATCATGTGCCTAGCCAAAGGAATAGCTAGACGCATAGATGAAAAGAATAGGAGCACGTTTTTATGAAACCATTTTGAATTTTGAAATTTGAAGCATTAATGTAATAGCTAGGAGAAGAGTACTTGCATTTATGTCTTGGAGATATGAACAGATATGGAGGAATTACCCTCATCTATAGAATGTAATAGGCATTTAAGTCTGTTTAATGAAATTAGGTATATTTTATTTAATAGATTAGACAATTTAGAAGCGTAGGAGGGAAAACAGATATAGACACCCTCACCCTTGTACCATTGAAATTTTTTATTATCATTCAGAATTTCATAAGCTGTAGAGATGTAGCAGAGAGTTGTAGAGAAGAACCCATGTACAAGAGCATTTGAGTTAATATATGAAACTTGACTCAATTTTCATGGTGTTATGATGCTTACTACTTACATTTGTTGAAGGGTATGCTTACAGTTGTTTTGTCTCTCTGTTATGCATTTATCTCAATGTTGTGTTTGTGTATGATTTCATGTTGAGTGTATAAAGACTAAGAGAGGAGAAGAATGAGTTTCAATTTTTTCTCTTCCTGAAAATTTCTACAAGGAGTGTAGTGAACGTCCGCAAGGTGTGCATTGATGAAGGTCTGATTTTTATCTCAGAAAGCTCAAGAGAGATATCGTTGTTCTCATACCAGCAGAAGTGCAAGAGAAGCATGGAGTCATGAAAGGTTTGCGTAGGCTGGTTGAAGTCTTAGAAATTATTAACCAAGGGTAAATATTGAACGACTACTATTGCAAAGAGTGTACAGGGTCAAAGAATCAAATAACCGGAGGTTGTTTGAAAGTTTGCCGCAAGGAGTGTGAGCATGGATATTTTTGGAGGCTTGAGTTTGCAAGTGAAAGGTTAGGAGGGATAACACCTTTGAAGTGTTCAAATAGATATGGGGATTGAAACCATCGCATAGAAATTAAGTTTTGGAGGGAGAACATTCAGTCGTTGGGAATAAGCCATTGATGAGTGAATTGGGTGGTCAGAATTCTTCGTGGAGAGCTCACGAAGTCGTGAGGACAATAAGATCCAGTGAAGTTGTAAGGCGGTTAGGAGTTGGATGAACTCACCACCCTAATATCAAGAATTAATGTGAACGATTGATCAAGATTCAATATTGGCCATTGATCTCATCTCAACCCACGTCGTTGAATCATATCGTGAATTCATGGTTCGTGAGTTTGGAGGAAAGACTAAATTATTTGTTTTTCATAGATCTCGAGTTGCGAGAAGAATAGAAGGAGATCTAGACCATTGGATCCAAGCCACGGGAAAACCATTGGATCAAAACCTCCACGTGGTGTCGTGTATCGAGGGTTTGGGGGTGGAGAGAGTTTATTTTTTACTGCAAAAGTTACGAAGTGCCAAGTGTTGAGGGCTTGTGTGAAAAAATGTTACGTTCGTTAAGTGGGGAACACATGGTTGAAATGTGACACAAAAATAGAGCACCCAGAGAAAGGTGGAAGCAGGTGACAGGTGGTGGACATGCATCGCTTTGGAAGGAGTCAACTCATTGTTGACTTATCGCGTCTCGGGGATTCACAAAGGAGGAGCACGAGGGCTCATCACTCCAAATCACGAAGTTGCAAGTTTCAAGGGGTGCTAGAGTTAAGCCCTAGTCGTCGATCGCTTGTAGAGGTGCTAGCAAGGAGGAGCCATACCCGTATCGCATTATCGGGTATCAACATTTGGACAAAGAGGAGTCGAGGATCTTCGAATCACGAGATCGTGAGTTACAAAAGGCTCTTGTGCTAAGGCTCAGTTGCGGTCACATGGAAATGTAAAGCTCGTGCCTGGTGTTAAGTTGCGCAAGGTGAGTTTTCATGAAGGACTTGTGGATCAGATTCATAAGGTTCCAATAGGGAGCTGAGGGAGCCGCTTCGGCTCAAGGAAAATTGGGAACGATCCTCTGTGAATCTCGGTCCGAGGGACAGGGATCTACGGCAAGTGGTATCAGAGCCCAGAACAAATTCTTTGCTTTATGTAGAAAAGAGAAAAGGGGAAAAATTTTCAGCCATGTCGCCGAGAAGAAGAGATAGGGAAATGCCTGATCTAGCATGAGAAAGAGAAATGTGTGATTTACATGTCAGGCTTGATGCTATGGAGACAACACAGAGGTACACAGTTGACACCGGGGATATCAGCAAAGATGAAAGTGAAAATGAAGCTGGAAACGAAGGAGAAGAAGTTGCAGTCGAAGATGCTGCAGACAAATGCCTATTCAGGGATATTACAAGGATAGGTGCTAGGGAAAAAATGGGCATTCCAGTGTACGAAGGCAAGTTAGATGTTGTAGAGCTTCTATACTAGATTAGAGCTCTAGACAAATACTTTGACAACGAGGATGTCAAGGAAGACAAGAAAGTCAAAAATGTTGTTACTAGACTTAAGGGGCATAAAGCACTATGGTGGGATGAATTGAAGGCTAACAGACAATGGAAAGGCAAGCAGAAAATCAAGAGCTGGGATAGAATGGTTGAAAAAATGAAATCCAAATTCATACCCAGGGATTATCAAATTACTCTGTTTCGAAGGATGTAGAATTTGAGACAGAAGCCGATGTCAGTGAAAGAATACCCATAAGAATTCTATAGGATAACATCAGAGAAAGTCATCGGGAAAGCGATGATGAAAAAGTTTCCATGTACATGAATGGTCCGTGATATGACATTAAAGATGAGATGAGAATGATGACCATTCATATGGTGGAAGATGCTTATTAGATGGCTCTGAAAGCTGAAGAGAAGCTGAGTCGGAATCAAGGTCAAAGAGGTCAAGGTAGAAGTCAAAGCAGAGGAAAGATAATTTCCCAAGACAAGATTCAGATACCTAAAGAAGAGGAGAAGAAACCTCAAACTCAACCTGAGAAGGGAGGAAGATCACAAAAAAGGTCGTATGCTGATAGAAATACTTTTCCTCGAGCCAGAGGAAGAAGAAGGGGTAGAGGAGGTGAAGTGAAATTCTTTATTTGTGGAAAAATCGAACATAAATCCTATAAGTGTCTAGATAAGAATAAAGAAGGTGGTGAAACTCACATTTTCGAAGCTCAAGGATGGAATGTTGAGGTAGAATATGCTGAGGGAGGAAGATCTTTGATGATGAGGAAAGTTCTCTTGAAGCCGTAGAAGGAGCCAGAGAACTCATCCCAAAGAAACTGTTTGTTTAGGACTTCTTGCAAAACTAAGGACAGAGTATGCAAGTTCATAGTGGACAGTGATAGCACAAACAATCTCATATCTACAGAAATGGTAGAAAAGCTAGAGCTGGAGACTATTGCACATCCAATCCCATACAGAGTTTCATGGCTACAAAAAAAACATCAGGTAAATGTCACTAAACAGTGTTTAGTTGAATTTAAAATAGGAGGATATAAAGCTGAAATATTATGTCATGTCATTCCCATGGATGTTTTCCATCTATTGTTGGAAAAAATGTGGCATTATGACAAAAATGTAGTTCATGATGGGAGAAAGAACACGTACACCCTGGAAAAAAATGGTAGGACTCACATGTTGTTGTCGATTAGGGATAAAGAGGTGAAAACAGAGATGAGAAGCACTATACTTCTCATCATTGGGAAGGAACTTCTTAATGAGGTTAAGAAGAAGGGAGACACACAGTTTATTGTGGTTAGGAAACCAATAATTGTTTTGATTGGTACAAGGATAGATGATTCACCAGAAGAAATCTAGGAGTTGCTAGGAGATTTTGTTGATATAGTAGTGGACGAACTACCTTATTTGTTGCCACCTATTAGGATTATAAGTCATCATATCGATATTATACCTGGAGCCAGTTTACCAAACAAAGCATCATATCGGTTGATGCCATAGGGAAATGAAGAATTTAAGAGATAGGTGTGGGACTTAATGGACAAAGGATTGATTCGAGAAAGCTTGAGTCCATGCGTTGTTTCGACAGTGCTCATCCCAAAGAAATAAAAAGGCTGGAGAATGTGTACAGACTCAAGGGAAATCAATAATATTACCATCAGATATAGATTTCCATTGCAAAGGATGGACAACTTGATGGATTGCTTGAGTGGAGAATTTTTTTTTTCAAAGATTGATTTGAAAAGAAGGTATCATCAAATTTAGATGAGAGAAGGTGATGAATGGAAGACAACATTCAAGACGAATGAGGTGCTACATGAATGGATTGTCATGCCATTTGGCTTAACTAATGCGCCCAGTACTTTCATGAGGTTTATGAACGAAGTCCTGAAGGATTTCATAGGGAAATTTGTCATTGTATATCTTGATGATATATTAATTTTCAGCAAGACAGAAGAAGAACACTTAAAGCATCTAGTTGTAGTAATGAGAATATTACAATAAGAGAAATTGATGATCAATGTGAAGAAATCATCATTCATGAAAACATAACTCATTTATTTGGGTTTTTTTTATCTCTACAAATGAGTTGAATATGGATCCAGAAAAGATAGAGGCGATTAATAATTTCTCATCACCGAAGAGCATGTTTGAAGTTCGAAACTTCCATGGTTTGGCTAGCTTCTACAGAAAATTTATTTGAAACTTCCATGGTTTGGCTAGCTGCTATAGGAAATTTATTTGAAACTTCAGTGGAATTAACACACCAATGATGGATACAGTGAAGAAAATACATAAATCTTTTCACTGGACGGAGGAAGAAGAAAATATCTTCAATTTGTTGAAGAAGAAGATCATTGAGCAACCAATTTTGGTTTTGTCGAATTTCAACAAGACATTCTAGGTCAGGTGTGACACAAGTGGATTTGAAATTGGAGTGGTCTTGAGCCAAGATGATAGGCCAATCGCGTAGTTTAGTGAAAAACTGAATGAAGCAAAGATTAAGTACTCCATGTATGACAAAGAATTCTATGCAGTCATACAAGCACTGAAGAAATGGAGACACTATTTGGTTCCCAAGGAGTTTGTTTTGTACAACGATAATCACTCTTTACAATTTCTGACTCAATAGGAGAAGTTAAACAAAAAACATTATAAATGGGTTGAATACATGCAGAATTTTACTTTTGTGATTAAGCATATTTATGGAACTGCTAACAAAGTTGTTGATGCTTTGAGCAGGAAATGTTTTCTTATGTAGGAATTCAGAGTCAAGACTTTGGGTTTTGATAACATCAAAGAAATGCACAGGGATGACCCAGACTTCAAGGAGGCATATGAGGCATCTGAGAATCCAATTCTCAGAGACAGAAGCCAATGGAATGAATACATGATCCAGGATGGATTATTGTTCAGGGGAAATAAGATATGTATTCCAAAATTCTCCATGAGGGAGAACCTACTAAAAGAAAAACACAATGGAGGATTGGCTGGACACTTCGGTCATGATAAAATGTTCTCAAAGTTGAATAGATCATATTATTGGCCAGGGATGAGAACATATGTTAAGAAATTTGTGGATAGGTGCAGAATTTGTTAGCACACTAAGGGAAAAGGGAAGAACACGGGGTTATACCAACCATTACCCATACCTGAAAGGCCATGGGATGTAGTGAGCACAGATTTCATATTGGGACTTCCAAGGATACAAATACAATGTGATTCAATCTTTGTGGTAGTCGAAAGATTTTCAAAGATGGCACATTTCATACCATGCTAGAAAACCAACGATGCAACTCATATTGCGAACTTTTTTTTCAAGGAAGTCATCAGACTTCACGACTTGCCAAAGAGTATCGTTTCTGATTGAGATACCAAGTTCTTAGGAAATTTATGGAGGACCTTATGGAAGAAATTGGGGACAAGTTTTTCTTTTAGCTTGGCATATCATCCTCAGAGAGATGGGCAGACAGAAGTCATGAACATGATATTGGGAGATTTGTTAAGGAGCTTAGTGACTGAAGACCATAGTCAATGGGATCACATTCTACCACAGGGGGAATTCACTTACAATAATTCACTCAATAGAAGCACATGGCATATTCCATTCTAGATTGTATATGGAATGCAACCAAGGGGAGTTTTTGAATTGAAAGATTCAGAACAAAATGAATTCAGGAGTGCTAGTGCAAAGGACTTTGCGTAAGGAATGAAAGAGCTTCACATCCGAATTAAGGAGAGATTACAGAGTTCAAGTCAAGAATACAAGCAGAGAGTAGATCAATGCAGGCGACAACTTCAATTTGAAGTTGGTGATTTGGTTCTTGTTCATCTGAGGAAGGAGAGGTTCCGAAGGGGAACATATAACAAAATGAAGATGAAAAAGATTAGACCATGAAAATTCATAAGGAAATTTGGGGAAAACGCATATGATATTGAATTACCTGATGGGGTCAGAATATCATCGATATTCAATGTTGGGGATTTGTACCCTTACATAGCTTAAGAAGAAGGAGAAGAATATGAGCAAGAAGAAGTTCAATGGACAAAACAAATTCCTATAGCTGAGAATCTGTAGATGGAAAGCATAATTGATAAAAGAATTAGCAAAAAGACCAGGAGAAAGGAGTATTTTGAATACTTGGTCAAGTGGAAGGAACATCCAATTGAAGATGTCAGTTGGGAGGATGAAGCAGAAATTCAAAAGCATGGACAGACCGTGCAAGAGCTCATGAACAAGAGTTCACAAAAATTTTCAAGAAAAGGAGTATGATGCAAGAGCATTGTACCAATCCAAATCACGTGCCTAGCCAAAGGAATAGTTGGACGCACAGATGAAAAAAAAGGAGCACATTTTTATGAAAATGTTTTGAATTTTGAAATTTGAAGCATTAATGTAATAGCTAGAATAAGCGTACTTTCATTTATGTCTTGGAGATATGAACAGATCTGGAGGAATTACTCTCATCCATAGAATGTAATAGACATTTAATTTTGTTTAATGAAAGTAGGTAGATTTGATTTAATATATTAGACAATTTAGAAGCGTAGGAGGGAAAACATATATAGACACCCTCACCCTTGTACCATTCAAATTTTTTATTATCATTCAGAATTTCATAAGCTGTAGAGTTGTAGTAGAGAGTTGTAAAGAAGAACCCATGTACAGGATCATTTGAGTTAATATATGAAACTTGACTCAATTTTCATGGTGTGATGATGCTTACTGTTTACATTTGTTGAAGGGTATGCTTACAGTTGTTTTGTCTCTCTGTTATGCATTTATATCAATGTTGTGTATGAATATGATTTCATGTTGAGTGTATGAAGTCTGAGAGAGGAGAAGAATGAGTTTCAATTGTTTCTCTTCCTGAGAATTCTTGCAAGGAGTGTAGTGAACATCTGCAAGGTGTTCATTAAAGAAGGTCGGCGTTTTATCTCAGAAAGCTCAGGAGAGATATCATTGTTCTCATACCAGTAGAAGTGAAGGAGAAGTATAGAGTTGTGCAAGGTGTGCACAGGCTGGTTGAAGTCTTAGAACTTATCAACCAAGGGTAAATATTGAATTACTACTATTGCAAAGAGTGCACAGGGTCAAAGAATCAAATAATCGAAGGTTGTTTGAAAGTTTGCCGCAAGGAGTGTTAGAAGGGATCTTTTTGGAGGCTTGAGTTTGCAAGTGAAATATCAATAGGGATAACACCTTTGAAGTGTTCAAAGGGAGACGAGGATTGAAGCCATCGCATAGAAATTAAGTTCCGGAGGGAGAACACTCAGTCGTTGGGCAGAATCCATTGAGGAGTGAATTGGGTGGTCATAATTCTCTGTGGAGAGCTCGCGAAGTCACAAGGACCATAGGATCTAGTGAAGCTATAAGGCGGTTAGTAGTTGGAAAAACTCACCACCCTAATATCAAGAATCAATGTGAACCATTGATCGAGATTCAATATGAGTCGTTGATCTCATCTCAACCCATTTCATTGAATCATATCGCGAATTCGGAGTTCGTGAGTTTGGAGGATAGACCAAATTCTTGTTTTTTAGTGAGATCCCCATTTGTGAGGAGAAGAGAAGGAGATATAGACCATTGGATCCAAGCCATGAGAGAACTGTTGGATCATAACCTCTGTGTGGTATCGCGTATCGGGGGTTCGGGGGTAGAGAGAGTTTATTTTTGACTGCAGAAGTCACGAAGTGCTGAGCATCGAGGGCTCATGTGAACACATGTTACGTCCATTAAGTGGGGACCATGTGGTTGATAGGTGTCACAAACATAGAGCACCCAAAGAAAGGTGGAAGAAGGTGACAGGTGGTGGACATGCATCACCTAGGAAGGAGTCAACCTGTTGTTGACTTATTGCATCTCAAGGATTCGCAAAGGAGGAGCATGAGATCTCATCACTCCAACTCGCAAGGTTGTGAGTTTTGAGGGGTGCTAGAGTTAGGCCCTAGTTGGTGATCTCTTGTAGAGGTGCTAGCANTTTCATGAGGTTTATGAACGAAGTCCTGAAGGATTTCATAGGGAAATTTGTCATTGTATATCTTGATGATATATTAATTTTCAGCAAGACAGAAGAAGAACACTTAAAGCATCTAGTTGTAGTAATGAGAATATTACAATAAGAGAAATTGATGATCAATGTGAAGAAATCATCATTCATGAAAACATAACTCATTTATTTGGGTTTTTTTTATCTCTACAAATGAGTTGAATATGGATCCAGAAAAGATAGAGGCGATTAATAATTTCTCATCACCGAAGAGCATGTTTGAAGTTCGAAACTTCCATGGTTTGGCTAGCTTCTACAGAAAATTTATTTGAAACTTCCATGGTTTGGCTAGCTGCTATAGGAAATTTATTTGAAACTTCAGTGGAATTAACACACCAATGATGGATACAGTGAAGAAAATACATAAATCTTTTCACTGGACGGAGGAAGAAGAAAATATCTTCAATTTGTTGAAGAAGAAGATCATTGAGCAACCAATTTTGGTTTTGTCGAATTTCAACAAGACATTCTAGGTCAGGTGTGACACAAGTGGATTTGAAATTGGAGTGGTCTTGAGCCAAGATGATAGGCCAATCGCGTAGTTTAGTGAAAAACTGAATGAAGCAAAGATTAAGTACTCCATGTATGACAAAGAATTCTATGCAGTCATACAAGCACTGAAGAAATGGAGACACTATTTGGTTCCCAAGGAGTTTGTTTTGTACAACGATAATCACTCTTTACAATTTCTGACTCAATAGGAGAAGTTAAACAAAAAACATTATAAATGGGTTGAATACATGCAGAATTTTACTTTTGTGATTAAGCATATTTATGGAACTGCTAACAAAGTTGTTGATGCTTTGAGCAGGAAATGTTTTCTTATGTAGGAATTCAGAGTCAAGACTTTGGGTTTTGATAACATCAAAGAAATGCACAGGGATGACCCAGACTTCAAGGAGGCATATGAGGCATCTGAGAATCCAATTCTCAGAGACAGAAGCCAATGGAATGAATACATGATCCAGGATGGATTATTGTTCAGGGGAAATAAGATATGTATTCCAAAATTCTCCATGAGGGAGAACCTACTAAAAGAAAAACACAATGGAGGATTGGCTGGACACTTCGGTCATGATAAAATGTTCTCAAAGTTGAATAGATCATATTATTGGCCAGGGATGAGAACATATGTTAAGAAATTTGTGGATAGGTGCAGAATTTGTTAGCACACTAAGGGAAAAGGGAAGAACACGGGGTTATACCAACCATTACCCATACCTGAAAGGCCATGGGATGTAGTGAGCACAGATTTCATATTGGGACTTCCAAGGATACAAATACAATGTGATTCAATCTTTGTGGTAGTCGAAAGATTTTCAAAGATGGCACATTTCATACCATGCTAGAAAACCAACGATGCAACTCATATTGCGAACTTTTTTTTCAAGGAAGTCATCAGACTTCACGACTTGCCAAAGAGTATCGTTTCTGATTGAGATACCAAGTTCTTAGGAAATTTATGGAGGACCTTATGGAAGAAATTGGGGACAAGTTTTTCTTTTAGCTTGGCATATCATCCTCAGAGAGATGGGCAGACAGAAGTCATGAACATGATATTGGGAGATTTGTTAAGGAGCTTAGTGACTGAAGACCATAGTCAATGGGATCACATTCTACCACAGGGGGAATTCACTTACAATAATTCACTCAATAGAAGCACATGGCATATTCCATTCTAGATTGTATATGGAATGCAACCAAGGGGAGTTTTTGAATTGAAAGATTCAGAACAAAATGAATTCAGGAGTGCTAGTGCAAAGGACTTTGCGTAAGGAATGAAAGAGCTTCACATCCGAATTAAGGAGAGATTACAGAGTTCAAGTCAAGAATACAAGCAGAGAGTAGATCAATGCAGGCGACAACTTCAATTTGAAGTTGGTGATTTGGTTCTTGTTCATCTGAGGAAGGAGAGGTTCCGAAGGGGAACATATAACAAAATGAAGATGAAAAAGATTAGACCATGAAAATTCATAAGGAAATTTGGGGAAAACGCATATGATATTGAATTACCTGATGGGGTCAGAATATCATCGATATTCAATGTTGGGGATTTGTACCCTTACATAGCTTAAGAAGAAGGAGAAGAATATGAGCAAGAAGAAGTTCAATGGACAAAACAAATTCCTATAGCTGAGAATCTGTAGATGGAAAGCATAATTGATAAAAGAATTAGCAAAAAGACCAGGAGAAAGGAGTATTTTGAATACTTGGTCAAGTGGAAGGAACATCCAATTGAAGATGTCAGTTGGGAGGATGAAGCAGAAATTCAAAAGCATGGACAGACCGTGCAAGAGCTCATGAACAAGAGTTCACAAAAATTTTCAAGAAAAGGAGTATGATGCAAGAGCATTGTACCAATCCAAATCACGTGCCTAGCCAAAGGAATAGTTGGACGCACAGATGAAAAAAAAGGAGCACATTTTTATGAAAATGTTTTGAATTTTGAAATTTGAAGCATTAATGTAATAGCTAGAATAAGCGTACTTTCATTTATGTCTTGGAGATATGAACAGATCTGGAGGAATTACTCTCATCCATAGAATGTAATAGACATTTAATTTTGTTTAATGAAAGTAGGTAGATTTGATTTAATATATTAGACAATTTAGAAGCGTAGGAGGGAAAACATATATAGACACCCTCACCCTTGTACCATTCAAATTTTTTATTATCATTCAGAATTTCATAAGCTGTAGAGTTGTAGTAGAGAGTTGTAAAGAAGAACCCATGTACAGGATCATTTGAGTTAATATATGAAACTTGACTCAATTTTCATGGTGTGATGATGCTTACTGTTTACATTTGTTGAAGGGTATGCTTACAGTTGTTTTGTCTCTCTGTTATGCATTTATATCAATGTTGTGTATGAATATGATTTCATGTTGAGTGTATGAAGTCTGAGAGAGGAGAAGAATGAGTTTCAATTGTTTCTCTTCCTGAGAATTCCTGCAAGGAGTGTAGTGAACATCTGCAAGGTGTGCATTAAAGAAGGTCTTCGTTTTATCTCAGAAAGCTCAGGAGAGATATCATTGTTCTCATACCAGTAGAAGTGCAGGAGAAGTATAGAGTTGTGCAAGGTGTGCACAGGCTGGTTGAAGTCTTAGAACTTATCAACCAAGGGTAAATATTGAATGACTATTGTTGCAAAGAGTGCACAGGGTCAAAGAATCAAATAACCGGAGGTTGTTTGAAAGTTTGCCGCAAGGAGTGTTAGAAGGGATATTTTTGGAGGCTTGAGTTTGCAAGTGAAATATCAAGAGGGATAACACCTTTGAAGTGTTCAAAGGGAGACGAGGATTGAAGCCATCGCATAGAAATTAAGTTCTGGAGGGAGAACACTCAGTCGTTGGGCAGAATCCATTGAGGAGTGAATCGGGTGGTCATAATTCTGTCTGGAGAGCTCGCGAAGTCACAAGGACCATAGGATCCAGTGAAGCTATAAGGCGGTTAGTAGTTGGAAAAACTCACCACCCTAATATCAAGAATCAATGTGAACCGTTGATCGAGATTCAATATGAGTCGTTGATCTCATCTCAACCCATTTCATTGAATCATATCGCGAATTCGGGGTTCGTGAGTTTGGAGGATAGACCAAATTCTTGTTTTTTTGGGAGATCCCAATTTGTGAGGAGCAGAGAAGGAGATCTAGACCATTGGATCCAAGCCATGAGAGAACTATTGGATCATAACCTCTATGTGGTATCGCGTATCGGGGGTTCGGGGGTAGAGAGATTTTATTTTTGACTACAGAAGTCACGAAGTGCTGAGCATCAAGGGATCATGTGAACACATGTTACGTCCATTAAGTGGGGACCATGTGGTTGATAGGTGTCACAAACATAGAGCACCCAAAGAAAGGTGGAAGAAGGTGACAGGTGGTGGACATGCATCGCCTAGGAAGGAGTCAACCTATTGTTGACTTATCGCATCTCGGGGATTCGCAAAGGAGGAGCACGAGATCTCATCACTCCAACTCGCAAAGTTGTGAGTTTTGAGGGGTGATAGAGTTAGGCCCTAGTTGGTGATCTCTTGTAGAGGTGCTAGCAAGGAGGAACCATACTCGTATCACATTCTCGGGTATCAACGTTTGGAGAAAGAGGAGTCGAGGATCTTCGACTCATGAACTTATGAGATCATGAGTTACGAAAGGTTCTTGCACTAAGGCCCAATTGTGGTCTCATGGAAATGTAAAGCTCGTGCCTAGTGTTAAGAGCGCAGGGCAGGTTTTCACAAAGGACCTGTGGATCAGATTCATAAAGTTTCAATAGGGATATGAGGGAGTTTCTTCGGCTCGAGGAGAATTGGGAATGATCCTGTGTGGATCTCAGCCTGAGGGTTGGGGGTCTGCAGCACGATCCAATGGTCCTAACTATATTGGGATTTCGGTAACTGGGAGTTTGAAATGCAGTGACCCAAACCACTGGTCACTCCATTCCTCGAACTCCAAAATTTCTCCTTTGGCGAGATTGATGACCATGATCATTTCGCAATTTTGTGATTCGGGACTCCACGTCTCACGACTCCTTCGCTCTTGAACACCCAGTTGTTGAAATTCTGAAAAGGGATTAATGACTCTAACTCGTGCTATTGCTCTGAATTCTTTCAGGGTTTCACGATTTCACAAGTCAGGACTCCACATCTCCCGAATCCTGGCCTCTCGAACACCCGGGTCCCAAAATGCCAAAATCTAATCATGACCACGACCCACTTTTTGTGATTTTGTAATTCACGATTTTGCGATTCCGACTGCAGATGATTCTAGGTCCTTCAATCTCCTAGACCCCGAAATGTCAAAATATCCCCCTTGAGAGATCAACAGTCCCAATTCCTCTTGAACCGATGATCACGATCCAACTAGATCGATGACCCACAACCTTTTGGTATTTTTCCCGAAGCCTTTTGGTCTGTTCTCAAAACTTATAGACCCCGAATTCCCAAAATGATCTGACGGCTATAGGCCTTTTTGGATTTTCATGAATTGGGAGTTCAAGATGTAGTGACTCCAAAATCATATCCTCCTCTACTTCCCGAACCCCAAAATGTTGAAATGCCAAAATGCTAAAAGACACTCAGCCTTAACCTTCTCACAGATCTATGAAATTCAATAGTCCACGAGATTTTGACACTTCTCCACGAAGTGTCTCCACCGTCTATTTCAACTCTTCTCCTGCACGACCTCCCAGAGGTTAAACTCCATGTGACTTCCTCCAGATATGATAGCTATCGATCCTTTGCACTAGATCTGACGGCCCGGATTTGTTTCTCTACCTTGTGTGCTTTCCTGTGTGCGTCTAGACATACACTTCAATGACCCATATCTCTCCTCTCCAGCTGATATGACGGTAGTTGTGCTCTACCTTGAGCATGGCCTTCCTCCTTTCCCTTGGAATATTTCTTTCTCCAAAAGGCCTTGACCTTTTTCTCTATTGGGAAGCCTCTAACCTTGGCTCCCGGTTGTATTCTAAGAGTCGTTCCTCCTCCTAAGCTTTATTTCTCTGAACCTCAAAGGTTCCTTCGAACTCTGCAACCTCTTGCAGGACCTTTGCACAAAATGGTGCTATCTCTTCTGAGCTTATCTATGGCTCTAACCTCAAAGTGTCTCTATCTCATTCTCCCCTTGAAGGGATGCAAGTGCCCTCTGTCAACTTCCTACTCAAGCACGCTTTGTTAAGCTTGCAAAGCTTTCAGTAACCCTATGAGTGTCTCCTCCTGTGACAAGACTGTGAAACCTCAAAGGGTTTCTCGACCTTCTTCTCACTCTGTTGTTACTCAGTGTTCTAAGGCACTATCCTTCCTGATCTTTATTTACCCGAGCCTTTAGGGGACTCTCCCTTCTGTGTCCTCAAAGGGAGATCTGGTGTCTTCCTGATGACCTTTTTCTCAAGCCCTCCTTGATTATCTTAACAAACTATTTAGTAACTCTGTGAGTGTCTCTCCTCCTGTGACACTTCTCTTCTCTATGAACTCAACAAGATTTCCTTTTGTGCACTCCCTGCAACTGCTCAATGCCCTCCTGGCAGAGTTTCCAGAGAATCCTTAGTGGTTCTATTTTCTCTCTAAACTCGAAATAGAGTTCTCCTCAATGCATCTTGTGCATTTTCTCAATGCCCTCCTGGAAGAGCCTTTACATAATTATCGACAATTCTTCTTCTCCTCTCTGTGCTCTCCTCTGCATAGTTTCTCCTTCAAGGTGTTCAACAAACTTGAGGCTTCCTCCTTTAGTCAATGACTTCAGCTGGTGCACCCTTCTGGCACGTCTATGTCTAAAATTCTGCAGAATTCAAAAGTGCACTCCTTGCACTAGCTTACAAAACCCATAGTATTTTGTCATGCAACCTCTTGCATGAAGCCACAAAGAAACCAAACTTAAAAATAAAAGAACTCAATAGAAAACGACTCCTATATGTAACCTGCAAATGTAAACAACACATACATCCACAACATATCATCAACACATAGAGACATTCATTCATGAACATACATAGAATAACATGCAAGAAAAACTCCTCTGATTGTATTAATCAAGAATGCCTAATTACAATGTGTTCGATCTTGGACTACAATAGAGTCTCATCTCTCCTCTCCTATCTAATCTATTCTCTCTATTCTTCTTTGCCGAGCACTAAAAAAACAAAAGAAGATCTTTTTACAAAAGGGGGCTCCTCGAGCACTTCCCTCCATCCTCACCATCTCTCATTAATTACAATGAATTACATTGAATAGGCCATCTAATCCGAACTAGATCTAGATCCCCATAAACTTGCCAGCCATTAAGGTGACACCAACTATAGCATTCTTGAAGGTATGGCTTCAGCTCTACCAGCCTTACAGACATTTAATACATTAAATTCAAATTTGAAATTTGAAAGTGAGAGGGTTGTGCCTCTCCTCTCCATTGAACATGTCCCGGGTGTGCTGGTTGGCTGGCATGTAGCTGGCTTGGAGCAATTCTCCTGCATCAAAAGGTCTAGGGAAGTTAACCATGGTCATGGTAAACCATAATTAGAGGGGATATTGATCAGTATACATAAACAACTTTTTAGAAACAACCACATTTAAGTAAAAAGTGGTTGATATACGTCGATTGACACCATTTTAACTGGATTTCAGTTAAAATGTCGTCATTTTTAACATAGAATTTGTGAGTCTTTTTAATTTGAATTCAGTAAAAAATGATTAGAAAATATCCCTTTGATAATGTATTTATTAAAGTATTAATACTTTAATAATGTATCTATTAATGTATTACTACTTTAATAATGTATTAATATTTTAGCAATATATTAATTAATTACATGATTAATGTATTAATACTTCAATTTATACATTACATTAATGTAATAATGTATTATTAATGTATTACTTTATTTGTGTATGAATAGTTTAGAAATGTATTAACTAGAAACAACCACTTTATAAAAGTGGTTGATATAYGCCGATTGGCGCCATTTTTTACCTTTTTAAATTAATGGGACCGATCRGCATATATCAWCCACTTTTATAAAGTGGTTGTTGCTAGTTGAYGACCAACATGCCTTGGGGACTACCACCATTAATATATTAATACATATATATTAATTAATTAATATATATTGTAAACATATATTGATCAATTTGCAAAACAAAATAAAAATAAATAAATAATACAACCTATTAATTAATTAATAAAGTAAAACAATTTTCATACATTAKTAATGTATTAATACATTAATAAAGTAAGAATAAATGAATACATTAATAATAATGTAAATATACATTAATCATATTTAAATACATTAATATAATATTAGATAAATGTACAAAAGTACTAATGTATTAATTAATAAATACATGAACTATTTATTAATTAATGTATTAATACATAAATACATAAATTAAAGTATTAGTTAATTAATAAATTAATTAATATCTTAATATGATGTATAAATTAGGTATCTTAATTAGTAAATATCTTTATAATATATAATATATTGTATTAATACATTATCCATTAATAAATTATCAAAATAGCCCAAAGGGGTTGGATTCAATGGTGGAAAGTGATAAGTTTTTCACAATTGGGCAAGGTTCAATTCTTGTGAGGGCTTTACCTTGAGCCATGGGGGCAGCTTGAGGTAGTGGTTGAATGTGTGGTTGCACCCAAAGATACTATATTAAATGGTATTGTGACTCGTGCACACATAAGTGGATCAAATCCCGCCCCCATGTCCTTCAAATTTATTAGCTCCCGGAGGTGTAGGATAGTCAGTGATGGAGTGTGTTGTTAAAGAACTACGTGATGTTAAAGTCATCGGTTTGAAACCTACGGGGACAAAAAATCTAGCCATGTTAAGGGTTGGTGTGGCTCAGGCTAGGTGGATCCCCCGGGGATTTTGACAGCTTTGATGCCCGATCTTCGGGTGATTTTGATGGCTTATATGCCCCTGAGTTGCGACTTCTTAGCCACAGGTTAGTCCCACATGTCACAGACAAACTAACCAAAAAAAAAAAAAATTAGCAAAGTACAAATGCATTATTACATTAATCATTAAAAAACTAATTAATTAATTAATACATTTATAAACTCTGAATAAAATTAATAAAATATTAAAATATTATTAATTAATATACTAACAAACCATTCATACATTAATAATAAAGTACATTAATAATAAAATAATAAAGTGTCAAAAACTATAATAATACATTAAAATATTAAAGTATTAACACAATATTCTAACAGTAAAATCTAATAAAGTAAATATATATTTGTAATACATTATTATTTATACATAAGTAAAGTATTTAATTATTTTTTTAATATTATTTTCTTCTTTTTATAAAATAAACCTCAATACAAAAAACCCTAACCTAAAATTTAGTAGAAATAATCTAACACTAATTCTAATAACAATTGACCATAATATATTATTAGTGCCTTATTTTTGACATGGTTAATTATTAATATTAATTAATAATTATTGTAAAAGGGGTATGTATACATAATATACACACATAACCTGGTATGTTGGGCTATGTTTTGTCACATTGCAACATGAAATCGTAAGGTTATGGTCGTCACATTGCGACGTAGGGGTTTTGTTTCACACAATATGGTGTTGTAATAGGTTTGTCATAGTATGACAATGGGTTATATTCATCACATAACAATGTTGGGAAATGATAATCTAACTAGAATGTTGGGTTTGTTTGTCACATTGCGACATTGGATTGTGTACATCACATTGAGACAATGGGTTATCTTCGCCACACAAAGGCAATTGAAAATTTTTCTCACATTATGATCATAGGATATTTGCTTCACACTACGACAACGAGGTCATGGTAATCACATTGCGACGACCAAACTATGTTCATCACATTGCAACAATATGGCTATGTTTGTCACATTACAACGATGGGGCTATGTTTGACACATCACGACATTACTATGTTTGTCATATTGTGACACTACTATGTTCGTCACCTTGAAACATTACTATGTTCATCAATATGCGATGAAAAGGCTATGTTCGTCACATTGTGACAATATGGGTATCTTTGTCGCATTATGATGACAGGGCTATGTTCATCACATTGCGACCATCTGGGTATGTTCGTCACATTGTGACGAAAATACTATGTTTGACACTTTGTGACATTACTATATTTGTCAGCTTGTGACACTACTATATTTGTCACATTGCAACATTACTGTTTTCATCACTTTGCGATGATAAGGCTATGTTTCTAACATTGTGAAAATAAGGGTATGTTCATCACATTACCGTGAAGAGACTATGTTTCTCACATTGCGATGATAGGGCAATGTTTGACACATTGTGACATCACTATGTTTATTAGATAGTGACACTACCATGTTCATTATATTGCAACATTACTATGTGATGGAAAGACTATGTTTTTCACATTGTAACAATATGGGTATGTTCATCACAATGCGACGAAAAGATATGTTCATCACATTAAGACGATTGGGCTATGTTTAATGCATTGGAATATTACTATGTTTGTCACATTGTGACACTATTATGTTAGTCAAATTGGAACTTTTATAAGTTCATCAATTTGTGACGACAAGGCTATGTTCGTCACATTATGACGATGGGTCCTAGACAAACATTATGTTAATTTTAATGTCTAAATTAAAAATTATGTTAATGCTAATTTCTAAATATATTAATGTCTAAATTAAACATTATGTTTAAGGCTATTAAGTCGCTAGGACTAACATTAAGACGATAGGGATATGTTTGATGCATTGCAGCATTACTATGTTTGTCAGATTGTGACACTATTATGTTAGTCACATTGGAACTTTACTATGTTCATCAAGTTGCGACGATAAGGCTATGTTCATCACATTATGACGATGGGGATATGTTTGTCACATTTCAAGGATGGATATTTGTTTAAAATATTGTGACATTAATATGGTTATGAAATTATTATATTTTTATGTTTGCCACATTGCAACATTAATATGTTCATCGCTTTTCTATGACAAGGTTGTGTTTGTCACATTGTGACAATATGGGTATGTTCGTCACATTGCAACAATGGGCTATGTTCATCACATAAAAATGATAGGAATATGTTTGACACATTGCAACAATAACATGTTTGTTAGACGGTGACACTACTATGTTCATCAAATTGCAAAATTACCATGTTAATTACTTTGCAATGGCAAGGCTATGTTCGTCACATTGTGACAATATGGCTATGTTTGTCACATTATGACAACGTGGCTATATTCGTCACATTACGACAACGGGGCTATGCTAATCAAATTACAATGTTACTATGTTTTCTATATTGTCACACTACTATATTCATCACATTGCAAGATTACTATGTTCATCACTTTTCAACGACAAGTCTATGTTTGTCACATTGAACCAATATTGGCTATGTTTGTCACATTATGATGGTGGGATATGTTTGACACTTTGTGACATTACTATGCTTGTCAGAATGTGACACTGCTATGTTTTTCATGTCACAATGTTTGGTTTTGTTCATCATACTTGAATGTCGGGTCATGTTCATCACATGACAAACTTGGTTTTTGTTCAACAGATTACGAAAATGAAGTTTTGACAAGTTTTTTTTTTAAATCTAATGAATTGTTTTATTTGTCACAAAGATAATAAATTTGAACCAATGTGATGTATTACATAGAATTCAAATTAATATCATACTTGTTCTAAAGACATTGATAGAAAATCATCTTTAAATTTACACATGAAGATTTGTACTTGTTCTAAAGAAATTGAGAGAAAACAATCTTGAACATTGTAGATGATGAATTATATTTGTTCTAAGGACATTGACAACAAATCATTTAATAATTTTTACTTGTCATAAGATCATTGATAGAAAATCAATGCTAAAGTGTTACTAAATTATTGATAAATTAATAAAGTAATACATTATTAATAAATTAATACATCATTAATTAATACATTGTTATAGTATTACTACACTAATAATTAATAATGTAATACATTAAATGAATTAATAAGTACATTACTAAAGGGTGAACATTAAAATATTAATAAAAAATTAATACAATAACAAATAATACATTAAATTAAATCAAAATCAAAATTGTTAGATTATTATCATTACATTCTTATTAATCTATTCTTATTATTAGATTAGTATTATTCAAATTATCTTGTAATTATTATTTTCTTGTTATTATAAAATAAACCTTAATACAAATAACCTTAACTTTAATAAAACTATAACCTTAATTTTAATGAGAATAACTATAACCCTAATATCATTTTAAGGATAACCCTGATAAGTATTAAAAATAAATGATAACTTTCCTTTAAATTGTAATGCATTTATATTAAGATTAGTGCCTAAGGCATCTTGAACTTGTATTGATATATATAATATTTTGAAAAACTTGTTATTTACATGCATAATGCATAAAATGCATTAATAAATACATTACATTATTACCATAAAACAAAATTCATATTTATAAATATTGAGCTTGTATTTATATTTATAATATTGTGAAAAACACTATTTACATATATGATTTTACAAACACTATTATTATAACACAAAAGAACAAAAAATATATTAATTTTAACTCTTAAATTTTAAATATATAAATTAATAAATTAACACATAAATGATAAAGTATTACTAAAATATTAATAAATTAATAAATAAATGCATTATTAAAAAATTAATACCTTATTAATTAATACATTGGTAAAATATTACTACACTAATAAAGTAATACTTTANAAATTAACACATAAATGATAAAGTATTACTAAATTATTAATAAATTAATAAATAAATACATTATTAAAAAATTAATATCTTATTAATTAATACATTGGTAAAATATTACTACACTAATAAAGTAATACTTTAACAATGCATCATTGCATTAATAATACATTAAATGCATTAATAAATACATTAATATAATGTGGATACATTAAAACATTCATAAAGTATTAATACAATAATAAATAATATATTAAATTAAATTAAAAATAAAAGTAATAAATTATTATCATTACATACTTATTATTAAATTATTATTATTTAAATTATCTTTTTATTATTATAAAATAAATCTTAATA
>JZKD02S1997985.1:33782-49532 GCA_000966675.3 Picea glauca
CAGTATCTATAATAATCGACCGTTGAAGATTGGAATCGATGACATATAAAACCATATGTTGCAATGTGTTTGAATGCTTTTTTATTTATGCAATTATGTTTAAATGGTTAGATGAATGAAT
This sequence comes from Picea glauca, assembly GCA_000966675.3. Lineage (NCBI taxonomy): Eukaryota > Viridiplantae > Streptophyta > Pinopsida > Pinales > Pinaceae > Picea > Picea glauca. Next base: position 33,904 of record JZKD02S1997985.1, read on the forward strand.
GGCTTTATTTACAGGCCGCACTAGGATATGTATGCAGAATGAATATTATGAGTGAATGAAATAGTAGATCCAATAAATGGTATGATAGGAGGCATGTTTAAGTAGAAATAAAAGTAAAAATAGCATCCCCAACCCCTTCCATGACTGAAAACAACTGCATCCTGCAGTCACCCATAATCCATATCAATTGAGACTGCGATGTGAAAATTTTGTGCAGTGTCGATTTTTTGGTTTACCAAAAGGGTTGATGGTGAAAAAGGTTTTGTTGGAGAACTAAGGTAGAACTCGGGTCAACCCATGCATAAAAAAATGTCATACTAACATTAGTTCACCAAAATTTTTGCTTCATGTTGGATATTTGCAATCATTTGCTTCAAGTCATGCTAGGGGCATGCACCTATCCACTACAAGTCATGTTGGGTGCAACCCAACATTTGCTACAAGTCATTATTAAGGCATTGATAGTGTTGAGAAACCTAGATGAATAGGACGTAATCCCAAGCTCCCTTGTAGTATTTTCAGGGGAGATTGACTTACTCATTTGTTCCCTGGTAATGTAGTGGTATGAATAACATGGTTATTTTTTGAACACCCTTCTAGTTCTGAGTCATATTCCTTTTCCCAACAACCTATTCAATCATTGGTAGATGAAGTAGTCATGTCGATGCAATCTTTGTCCAATAACACTCTTGTTTTGGGGGGTGATTCATCTCTTTACCATTTTGTCTCACATCATATTCAACCAGTGGTTGAGGAAATGATTGTGTTGATGCATTCTTTGGCCAATCCCACTCTTATATTGGAGAGTGATGAGTCTACAAAATTGGTCTCACTAATGCAATCTTCAACTAATCCCACTCTTATATTGTGGAGTATTGATCTGTCTTTCGAATTTTTCTTATGCATTTCAGTTCAATAAATTCTAAGCAAGGGGGGAAAGCCATCCTCTTCGAGTCTTCTCCCTCCAAGTATTGGGATGGTTTCCTTTGATTGTAATGATATTTTTGATTCTTTCCTTCCTTCTTTTACTCCTCTATAGATAAACAGTAAAATTAACTCAATGGTAATTTAACATTGTATTGTAGATGAAGGATCCTATGCAAGTATTTTATCCTCCTTAGCTTGGAAATATTTTTTTTCTCCCACACTTGTTTCAGTTACCAGTGAGATGTTGGATTTTGATAGAAGACCTAATGAATGTTTGGGTATTCTTCCTCAGTTTCCTATCACATTAGGTGGGAAGGTTTTCCTAGTCGATTTGTTAGTGGTGCCAAGCCCTTTATATTTAGATATGATTCTTGGGAATAATTATGTGTATGTCATTAAGGTTGTGGTGTGTTGGAAGTAGACCAAAGCGGAAAAAAGGTGATTTTGGGAAAGAAGGCATGCATGAGGAAAGAAACAAATGGAAGGGAGAACAACACACACGCATGCATGGAATACCTAACGATGATAGAGTTAGGGTTTTTACAATGTATTGTAATGGATGAAGAGCCAAAACATATAAATATAGTTACCTAGATCTCAGAGAGGATAATATTCATTATTATTGAGAGAGGTGATTGTTGTAGTAAGATGATATAGATATAGACAGACGAATACAAGGAAGCGAAGGCTATTTAAGATTCTGATGTATGACCTACTTTTGTAAATTGTTTACCTAGAGAGGATTGAGGAGGGTGGATCCTAAGGGTTAGATCGCAATATGAGGAGCCTAGTGCGATCTAGTCTGCTTCATATAGATATTACCCATTGATAAGAGTTGTAGGTGCGTGGCGTTGTAGTTTCAGAACGAAAATAATAAAAGAGATAAGAGCCATATCTTTGTGGATGTAGCCCAAGGGGGTGAACCAAAGTAATATATGTGTTATGTGATTGAATGTATGTGTGTCTTTATTTTCTTATTGATAAGCTAAATGAATGAGTCATTATATTTCCTTCATAAATCGTGATAACAACATATTGTGTTAATAATAGCACTTTCAACATATAGTTCTCATATTACCCACTCAATCCTAGGCTGCAAACACATTATTATTGTAGCCACTCATTAATATTATCTCGGGTGAGACGACACAGTGCACCCTGTGCATTGCGGTGCCTTCTGGTTTACCAGGTCGATCAATAGTTTTAGAGGATTTGTTGGAACCTCGAACATACATGAAACCTGGGTCACTCAATACAAACTTAGATAGGATATATCAATAACCAACAAATGGTTTTGTTTCTGCTGGTAGGAACAATAGAGGATTGAGTAGATGAGATATGTTGACTATCTGTTAAAAGAGACGTAACATTTGTGGGAGGTGGAGTAAGAGAATATAAAAGCATAGAAAAAGGAAACGAGCCACTAGAAGGGGATGTTGAGACCATGGAATCCCACAAAAGTAGAGATCAAAGGATGGATAAGGACAAAAGAGTTGTATTATTCACAGAAATATAACATAAACCTTAGAGTAACACCCCATAAATATCCTGAGAAATATGCATTTATTGATTTGCACGAAGTCTTTTTCTATGATTTTCCACACTTATTACAAGAGTGGATACTAATGTTGAAGGATCACCATGAAATGAACCAGATCTGACAGTTAGAGTGGACCCCAGTACCGATTAAGCAGTTACAGCAGGTGAACAACAAGTTCATCCACACAATAGTTATTTGGCTTGACAGTATTGTGGAAGGATTTATAACAGAGTTTTCAGTATACACAGTGAAGTTATACAACGCAGTGGAGCGAGAGGTTATACGTGGACCTCAAGGAAGTTACATTATATCATTGTATACTTCTATCAAGATATTTCTATACAACAAAGGTGTAATGACAATGGAATCAGATAGCTAAAGTTCCCTGCATGCATGGGGGAAGGGGGGAATCACTGACAAAAAAAGGATAAATGGAAGGAGGAAAGAATAAAGGAAAGAAGGAGGAACACTTGGACCCAATCATGATGGATGACGACTAGATCAAGTGGATCATGTCGATAGCTGAAAACATGCGTAGCGAAGTACCCTACCAATACACGGTGAATACCAATAAGAGACCCGTAGCCATGAGGGAAGGCTTGGTGAGTGACAAGGAAGAGGTAGAGGATCTTCAAGCTCTGGAGAATATTGAGGAAATCCTACATGAAACATATGAAAGGAAGACAAGGGGTCCAAGAAAGGGAAGAGAAGGAAACAATCTTATGCATAATAATTTCAGTGTGGAACCCATAAACCCATGTTTGAATAATACACCAAAGAGAACACCATCATTTAGAAAACCAAAGTTCAAAAGAAGTCAGACAATAGGAAGAACATCTACACAAGGAACAACAATTGGAGGAGCAAGTTCATGAAGAACTAGTCAAGTATCTATGCCACGTGGAGGTAGTATTTCATCATTCAAAATGGCAGGACATGATCCCACCATCAGGTTACCATAATTTAAAGGAGAATCATTGGAGGACCCGGAAAAAAAATTGTTCATCTGTGAGAATATTTGGGAAGAAAAACAAATCATAGAAGAAGATACTAAATTGGAACAGTTAGTGATTACTCTAAAGGATCACACACTGGATTGGTATATGAGTTTAGCTACAAACAATCCACTAGGGACAACCAAAACAATTTCAAACATCAATAAATTGTTTATAAATGAGTTCCATAAGCCAATTTAAGAATATCAATACGTGAATGAGATTATTGAAATTAGACAAAAACTGGGAGAATTTGTATGGGAGATTGACCAGAGATTCAAGTGACTGAAGGGAAAGTTGAAATATCTCATGACCGATATGCAACATAGGAACCTGTTCATCAATTCACTTCTACCCCACTTAAAATATCCATTGTGACAATAGATATTTTAGACGCGGGTAGAGGCTCTGCAGGAAGCCCTGCAACTAGAAGAAAACTAGTATCAGCAGACAGACCCAGCCATCGAAGAACTGAAGGAGGATTTCAAGAACTTAACATTCCTGCTAAGCTTGAATAAAATTAAGGACAAATGATAAGTTGTTTAGTGTACAAAATGCAGGATGAAAGGACACCACAAGAATGAATGTACAACATTCATGCAGTACATGGCAGCAGGAATTCCGAATCGATTATCAACAGGAGGACTATGGTGCAAAATTTGCAAGAAACCAGGCCACGATCCATATCACTGCTCAATGATGCAGAAATACCAAACAGTCCCAAAGAGTTCATATTGCAACTTTTGCAAGTGAGTGGGCCACAAAGACAAATATTGTAAAACTATGGAATTGATGCAAGAGAGGACATCAGATGCATATAGAGTGAAAGCATAAATGATGACTGGGAAAGCCACACAATAGTTTAATCAAGTTCCATCTTCATACAACACTGCGCGACAATAGTATAATACTGCACAACAACCATATAATATAGTGTAGTCACAGTACAACACAAATAAAACTCAATACAATACCATGTAGTACAATCAGGTGCCTCAGTATAAAGCACCGAGAGGAGATCGAGCAGGCTACAGAGGTGGAGGATGAGCGCAAGGGGTTTTTGGAAGAGGTACAGGACCAGTGGTATGTCACAACTGCCAACAACTGGGACATTATGCAATGGAATGCCCACATCCACCAACAACATGTATGTATTGTTGCGTATTGGACCATGATACAGAAGAATTTCCAACACTATTAGTAAAGATCCATGAAAAGAGGAACCAGAACAACCATAATGTTTAGTGGATTTTAGCTGAAGCGGGGGATGAAGGATGAAACATCAACATAGTCACTCGCATAGGAGCTAAAGAAAGGAACGACACAGTCTGACAAGAGCCAGTACAACACCAATGGGTAATGAAGAACGCCAAACCAAGGAAGAAGTTCGATGCGCAGAAGGAGAAGGAGATATTTAAGAAATCCTAACAAGAATTTCAGAAGGAGGACATTGCGTCAACTTTGACTGCACAACAAAGAAAGGAAGCACCTGAGTACGAGATGCCTACTTTATTGGATCATGCCAAAGAAATGAAACCCATGGGACAAGTAAGTACAATCAAAGGTTTTTTGAAATCATGTATTAAAGTATTAAATGATCCATCATCCGTGAAAATATTGCAAAACATATTAGAAAGATGTAGTATAGAGGTAGAAGGAAAACTAGAAAAAAAGACAGTCAATCACCTACATACAAGGAGAAGAACAAGTAGGGAGTTCAGGCTGAATGAAAACATTAGAGATTTCAACATGGGAGACATCATACTAGATCTAGGATCTGAAGTGAATGTATTACAAAAGAAGACATGGAAATGCATGGGAGAGCCCACATTAGGATATTCACCTGTTCAACTAAAACTAGCAAACCAACACAGAGTCCTACCAATTGGTAGACTAAAATGAGTGACAATAGACCTGGATGGAATGAGCACTAAAGTAGATTTTGAAGTGATTGAAATAGTAGATGGTGTTATCACTCTGTAAATCTATTCGGCTGATAAATAGATGACAAAGGTAATTGTTTCAACCAACTTTGAGGTCCGAAAATATCCTTTCAGACCTGGAGAGGGCTCTCTCAGGAGACTTTGTCTCCATGCGGGATATGGCCTTAAATATGTGGATGGATTTAACACCTCGGAAATAATGGGTTCTGGTTATATTGGTGCAAGAGAGTAAGACTTTGGGATATGGAGTCGATTCGAGAAAAAAATAGAAACAAATGACTCGGTGACTGAACTTGAGAGGATAAGGATAAGCGAGCAACAATATTCAATACAAATTCATAATGTGTGGCGAGGAGAAAACACAGGAACTAACTCGGAGCACCATTGTGGATGAATTCAGAGTTAAATTTTAGAAGAAAAATGTTTTTTTTAAATTGCATAAACAAGGGGCATTGCAGAGCGAATCCATAGGTTCGAAAATTCATTTTGAATTAGAAAAAAAAAGATATGAATAAATATAACAGGAAGCACGTATGCAAAGAAAGGAAAACAATACATCCAACTGCTATAATTAGAATCTTTTCATCAAAGTTACAAGACCTTTGCATTAAGTTTCGATCGAACTCAAATTACATACAATAGTTACTTTCTATACTATTTTTTCCAACCAACATGGCTTACATCGAAATGATCAAATATATAAACGAGGGCATCGCTTGGGCTACCCTACTCTTCTAGCTACTATCTCTACAAACTAGGAAAATAACTGTTCTACATTACAAAACTCTTCACATGATGTTTTTCCAAAAATAGACAAAATATATGTCTGGCTACATCATGATCATTGTAATCCTCCATGGGGATTTGGTTTTCGATTAGGTATCTGGGTGAACAAGAGTTTGTCAGAGTCTTGTTGTCTGTTGTAATGCCTTTGATTTTTTTTCGTGCGCTCATTTATTGGGGGAAGTGTGCGTGAAAAGTGGTTGTAGACAATCACGACTGTTATTAAAATGGAAAAATGTATTGGGAGATGTCTCCTACAAAATTGTCAAGATTAGCCTTCTATTTGCGAATACATGAATGAACTCGGCTAATATTGTTTTTTCTGCTCGGTCACTTCACATTATTTGGAGTGTTTGGAATACCTTTCTTCTGACAACCACTATGCTTCACTCAACTATACAATCATATCCTGTGCATCTCTAAGTTGTCTTTTGAGACACATCACATTCCCTTCAGGACCTTGTGTTGTTGATGCTTCCATGGTCTTTGTCACCAGCTATTGTCTTAGTTCCCTATTTTCTTGGTACAGATCGACAATGGATAGCTTTTATTGCTTCAACTTCCAAGATGTCTCTTGATCATTTGAACCCATAGCATCCATCCTCCTCATTCTACTCCCACTCTGTTGACTGGTACCTTCCAAAGGCTCTAGGTGGACGATGCGCATAAGTAATTCTTCAGTGATCGGTCATGTGTGCGGGTCATATGAGATTCGAGTTTCCCCATATTCCTTGTTCTTCCTTGGTCTTACCCTTCTCCGAGGTATCCTCTGTTGGGGAGATAGTTCTTCTACTTTCCTTCCTTCCTGCACAGTTCCATCCACTCCAAGTTCTACATAGTGTGATGTCGTCATTCCCATGGGTAAAGGAAAAATCCCTTTTTTATCCTTGGGGATGTCTGTTGTGAGTGAGAATGAATCCCAATCACTTTGGGGCTTGGATCTAGCAATTCTGCTACTATGTGTACCCTTCTTCATGTTCTGAGAGGTCTCTATGGTGCGACCAGTATCTAACTTGCACGCAGTATATCATGCAGATGCGCAAGATGAAAACTTCGATCAACCTGGGCCTACGAGAAAACTTACAAAAAGAGATTGAATTTGACTTCATGAACAAAATGGGCGTAGAACCTCTGGAATTTATAACAGATCTAGTGGAAGGAAGAATCGTGCCAAATAACACTGAATTCATGGAGAATAGATGTTTCGAATCAAACTGGATATTTTCCATAACACATCCCTGCGTGTAAGGTACATGAGATAAGGGTTGCAAGGCATACGTGATGCGAACGCTGCGATTTTTCATTCCTTCAGCCTTCATGATTAACTGATAATAGTTACAACACATTCCGACGTGACCTCCATTAACTACTTGACTCAACCTAGGGCATGTAGGGACTAACTTTCACAGGACCTAACTTTCTGGGAACAACATACCTGTACCATTCACGTATGTTTCAACTCTGACATCCCTTCCCGTTTCCAAGGGCCAACTGACAACTGTTTACTTTAACCCCTTCATTTTTACGTACATGAATTCACGTGTTTTAACACATGGGCTATAACTCGATTGAAAATTGACTCTAATTGAAAGAAAAATGGTGGCACTAACAACTGGCTCCAACGAGGATGTTATCCTCCCTATGATGTAGCAAAGAATAGTAGACCAGGTGCATGACCATTGGGCCTTATTTTCGACTCTTCGACACTGCAATATGAAAAATAGGATGCAACCTAAACCTATCGATTCAATTTCTAAAAGAATTAGTATAAAACTTAGGACCTTCACTCTAGGCTTCAATTTTCTACTGACCTACTGACTTGGCACAAAATAAAATGACTATTTATAATGACAAATGACTTAAATAGAATTTATTTCATCAGATAATGTTTGAGGAACCTGTCATTTACAGGCCCCCAACCAACACACTCCCCATTTAGTTCTTCCAGAAAATAAGCATTATTTTCACGATGTGCACCGATTTTGAATGGACCCGTCCACAAATAATCAGACTTTCAGTGCTTTCCTTTGTCCTCATTTCTCCTGTCCCATCTCAACACTAGATCACCCAACCGTAAATCCTCTGTCTTGGAATGATTGTCAAAGGATTTCTTCATATTTTCCTAGTGGACATGTGATTGATTATACACTTGTCCCCTCATCTGCTGTGTGTGAACTAGCTGATTTATTCTTTTTTGTGCATCATTTGGCTCGACCTCCTTCTCTTGCAACAATTTTCTGACAGGAAACCCCAATGTGGTTGGAAAAATTGTGTCTACTTTGTATACAATCTGGAAAGGTGACGTTGAGATGGACTTCTTGGTGGTAACCTGATCTTCCCATAATGCATAGATAATCTTTTTATTCCATGCTTTCTTATTGTCTTGCAAGATCCTCTTGATGATCTTGGTTAGGCTTTTATTCGAGGATTCTAATAACCTGTTTCCTTATGGGTAGTATGTCGTAGAATTCCCCTGGGATATATTGTAATCCTGACAAAAATTTTCCATCCTCTTAGACCTGAATGTGGTCGCATTATCTATTATGATCTTGACGGGACATCTGAACCTCGACAAGATGTTTGTCTCTAGGAATTAGATGATGACTGTGTCAGTATCTTGTTTCGTGGGGATTGCTTCTATCTATTTTGTGAATTATTCAATGGCCATGAGTATTCATTTGTGTTGTTCCCAGGATGGAGGATTTATTTCCCCTATGAAATCCAAACCCCACTTCATGAATGGTACCTCGACCGAGATCGGCTTTAGCAGTAGGGGCTGCAACTTTCTTCTCTCATCGAAAATATGACATTCATGGCAGTTGGAAACTTCTTTGTGCATGTTTGTGAATATTTTAGGCCAATAGTAACCCACCCTTATGATTTTGTGTGTAGTGGTTTTCTAGTAATGGTGTCCCCCACAGTGTCCCTTATGAAATTTTTTGTGTCTCGCTTTGCATCATTCTTTAGCAAACAACTCAACAACATTCCCCCAGGATCTTTCCAGTAGAGTGAGTTTTCTAGGATGCAAAACTTAACCTCTTTAAGCTTGAGAAATATGGCCTTAGTCTTATTTACGCCCGGAGGGGCCTGGATATTCTTCAACACATAGATGATATATGCAAACCACAACGAATTGACGAACTCATGGGACACCTGCGTAGTCATTTCTTCTTAAGGAATATTTGACAGATCAACGATGAAATTTAATCCCACAACGTCACAGTCTGACTGTGCCATTAGCTTTGCAAGGCCCTGACCCTTAATTAGTTTTGTATTCTTGATCTCTAGGTTATATTCCAGCATGGTCGCTATCCACTTACCTCTCCTTCCTTTGAGGTCGGGTTGATTCGGGATATCCTTTACTGAGTTGTTGGGCACAGAAGAAATGACATGGGAATGCAATATGTACGTCCTAAAATCCTTCAAGGCCTTAACTAAAGAATACACTTGTTTTTACATGATGTTATACCTTAGTGGAGCATCCCACAACGTCTTGTTGAAATAATATATAGGATTCTCAAAGTTTTGTTTGTCTTTCTGTAACAGCACGCCGAAAATCGTATTCTCTGAGGCGAATGAAAACAGGATGAAATCCTTCATGAAATATGGACCGGATAGTACAGGTGCTCTAGTCAATGCCACCTTGATATATTCAAATGATTTTTTGGCCTCTGGGTTCCACTTGATTTCATTTACCTTTCTGAGCATGTAGGTGATATGTTTTATAATCTCTACCAGATTTGGGATTAATCTCCTCAAGAAGTTTACTTTTCCCGGGAAGGATTGCACTTCTTTTTTACTGCACAGAGTGTTGATCTTCAGGATTCCTTCAACCCTGTTGGGATCTATATTAATGCATTCCCTCGAGATAATATGTCCCAACAACTTCCCTTCTTCAAACCTGAAATGTGATTTCTTTGGATTCAACGATATGCCAAACTTCCTACATTTTTGGAAAAAANCATGAAAAGAGGAACCAGAACAACCATAATGTTTAGTGGATTTTAGCTGAAGCGGGGGATGAAGGATGAAACATCAACATAGTCACTCGCATAGGAGCTAAAGAAAGGAACGACACAGTCTGACAAGAGCCAGTACAACACCAATGGGTAATGAAGAACGCCAAACCAAGGAAGAAGTTCGATGCGCAGAAGGAGAAGGAGATATTTAAGAAATCCTAACAAGAATTTCAGAAGGAGGACATTGCGTCAACTTTGACTGCACAACAAAGAAAGGAAGCACCTGAGTACGAGATGCCTACTTTATTGGATCATGCCAAAGAAATGAAACCCATGGGACAAGTAAGTACAATCAAAGGTTTTTTGAAATCATGTATTAAAGTATTAAATGATCCATCATCCGTGAAAATATTGCAAAACATATTAGAAAGATGTAGTATAGAGGTAGAAGGAAAACTAGAAAAAAAGACAGTCAATCACCTACATACAAGGAGAAGAACAAGTAGGGAGTTCAGGCTGAATGAAAACATTAGAGATTTCAACATGGGAGACATCATACTAGATCTAGGATCTGAAGTGAATGTATTACAAAAGAAGACATGGAAATGCATGGGAGAGCCCACATTAGGATATTCACCTGTTCAACTAAAACTAGCAAACCAACACAGAGTCCTACCAATTGGTAGACTAAAATGAGTGACAATAGACCTGGATGGAATGAGCACTAAAGTAGATTTTGAAGTGATTGAAATAGTAGATGGTGTTATCACTCTGTAAATCTATTCGGCTGATAAATAGATGACAAAGGTAATTGTTTCAACCAACTTTGAGGTCCGAAAATATCCTTTCAGACCTGGAGAGGGCTCTCTCAGGAGACTTTGTCTCCATGCGGGATATGGCCTTAAATATGTGGATGGATTTAACACCTCAGAAATAATGGGTTCTGGTTATATTGGTGCAAGAGAGTAAGACTTTGGGATATGGAGTCGATTCGAGAAAACAATAGAAACAAATGACTCGGTGACTGAAATTGAGAGGATAAGGCTAAGCGAGCAACAATATTCAATGAAAATTCATAATGTGTGGCGAGGAGAAAACACAGGAACTAACTCAGAGCACCATTGTGGATGAATTCAGAGTTAAATTTTAGAAGAAAAATGTTTTTTTTTTAATTGCATAAACAAGGGGCATTGCAGAGCGAATCCATAGGTTCAAAAATTCATTTTGAATTAGACAAAAAAAGATATGAATAAATATAATAGGAAGCACGTATGCAAAGAAAGGAAAACAATACATCCAACTGCTATAATTAGAATCTTTTCATCAAAGTTACAAGACCTTTGCATTAAGTTTCGGTCGAACTCAAATTACATACAATAGTTACTATCTATACTAAATTTTCCAACCAACATGGCTTACATCGAAATGATCAAATATATAAACGAGGGCATCGCTTGGGCTACCCTACTCTTCTAGCTACTATCTCTACAAACTAGGAAACTAACTGTTCTACATTACAAAACTCTTCGCATGATGTTTTTCCAAAAATAGACAAAATATATGTCTGGCTACATCATGATCATTGTAATCCTCCATGGGGATTTGGTTTTCGATTAGGTATCTGGGTGGACAAGAGTTTGTCAGAGTCTTGTTGTCTGTTGTAATGCCTTTGATTTTTTTTCGTGCGCTCATTTGTTGGGGGAAGTGTGCGTTAAAATTGGTTGTAGACAATCACGACCGTTATTAAAATGGAAAAATGTCTTGGGAGATGTCTCCTACAAAATTGTCAAGATTATCCTTCTATTTGTGAATACATGAATGAACTCGGCTAATATTGTTTTTTCTGCTCGGTCACTTCACATTATTTGGAGTGTTTGGAATACCTTTCTTCTGACAACCACTATGCTTCACTCAACTATACAATCATATCCTGTGCATCTCTAAGTTGTCTTTTGAGACACATCACATTCCCTTCAGGACCTTGTGTTGTTGATGCTTCCATGGTCTTTGTCACCAGCTATTGTCTTAGTTCCCTATTTTCTTGGTACAGATCGACAATGGATAGCTTTTATTGCTTCAACTTCCAAGATGTCTCTTGATCATTTGAACCCATAGCATCCATCCTCCTCATTCTACTCCCACTCTGTTGACTGGTACCTTCCAAAGGCTCTAGGTGGACGATGCGCATAAGTAATTCTTCAGTGATCGGTCATGTGTGCGGGTCATATGAGATTCGAGTTTCCCCATATTCCTTGTTCTTCCTTGGTCTTACCCTTCTCCGAGGTATCCTCTGTTGGGGAGATAGTTCTTCTACTTTCCTTCCTTCCTGCACAGTTCCATCCACTCCAAGTTCTACATAGTGTGATGTCGTCATTCCCATGGGTAAAGGAAAAATCCCTTTTTTATCCTTGGGGATGTCTGTTGTGAGTGAGAATGAATCCCAATCACTTTGGGGCTTGGATCTAGCAATTCTGCTACTATGTGTACCCTTCTTCATGTTCTGAGAGGTCTCTATGGTGCGACCAGTATCTAACTTGCACGCAGTATATCATGCAGATGCGCAAGATGAAAACTTCGATCAACCTGGGCCTACGAGAAAACTTACAAAAAGAGATTGAATTTGACTTCATGAACAAAATGGGCGTAGAACCTCTGGAATTTATAACAGATCTAGTGGAAGGAAGAATCGTGCCAAATAACACTGAATTCATGGAGAATAGATGTTTCGAATCAAACTGGATATTTTCCATAACACATCCCTGCGTGTAAGGTACATGAGATAAGGGTTGCAAGGCATACGTGATGCGAACGCTGCGATTTTTCATTCCTTCAGCCTTCATGATTAACTGATAATAGTTACAACACATTCCGACGTGACCTCCATTAACTACTTGACTCAACCTAGGGCATGTAGGGACTAACTTTCACAGGACCTAACTTTCTGGGAACAACATACCTGTACCATTCACGTATGTTTCAACTCTGACATCCCTTCCCGTTTCCAAGGGCCAACTGACAACTGTTTACTTTAACCCCTTCATTTTTACGTACATGAATTCACGTGTTTTAACACATGGGCTATAACTCGATTGAAAATTGACTCTAATTGAAAGAAAAATGGTGGCACTAACAACTGGCTCCAACGAGGATGTTATCCTCCCTATGATGTAGCAAAGAATAGTAGACCAGGTGCATGACCATTGGGCCTTATTTTCGACTCTTCGACACTGCAATATGAAAAATAGGATGCAACCTAAACCTATCGATTCAATTTCTAAAAGAATTAGTATAAAACTTAGGACCTTCACTCTAGGCTTCAATTTTCTACTGACCTACTGACTTGGCACAAAATAAAATGACTATTTATAATGACAAATGACTTAAATAGAATTTATTTCATCAGATAATGTTTGAGGAACCTGTCATTTACAGGCCCCCAACCAACACACTCCCCATTTAGTTCTTCCAGAAAATAAGCATTATTTTCACGATGTGCACCGATTTTGAATGGACCCGTCCACAAATAATCAGACTTTCAGTGCTTTCCTTTGTCCTCATTTCTCCTGTCCCATCTCAACACTAGATCACCCAACCGTAAATCCTCTGTCTTGGAATGATTGTCAAAGGATTTCTTCATATTTTCCTAGTGGACATGTGATTGATTATACACTTGTCCCCTCATCTGCTGTGTGTGAACTAGCTGATTTATTCTTTTTTGTGCATCATTTGGCTCGACCTCCTTCTCTTGCAACAATTTTCTGACAGGAAACCCCAATGTGGTTGGAAAAATTGTGTCTACTTTGTATACAATCTGGAAAGGTGACGTTGAGATGGACTTCTTGGTGGTAACCTGATCTTCCCATAATGCATAGATAATCTTTTTATTCCATGCTTTCTTATTGTCTTGCAAGATCCTCTTGATGATCTTGGTTAGGCTTTTATTCGAGGATTCTAATAACCTGTTTCCTTATGGGTAGTATGTCGTAGAATTCCCCTGGGATATATTGTAATCCTGACAAAAATTTTCCATCCTCTTAGACCTGAATGTGGTCGCATTATCTATTATGATCTTGACGGGACATCTGAACCTCGACAAGATGTTTGTCTCTAGGAATTAGATGATGACTGTGTCAGTATCTTGTTTCGTGGGGATTGCTTCTATCTATTTTGTGAATTATTCAATGGCCATGAGTATTCATTTGTGTTGTTCCCAGGATGGAGGATTTATTTCCCCTATGAAATCCAAACCCCACTTCATGAATGGTACCTCGACCGAGATCGGCTTTAGCAGTAGGGGCTGCAACTTTCTTCTCTCATCGAAAATATGACATTCATGGCAGTTGGAAACTTCTTTGTGCATGTTTGTGAATATTTTAGGCCAATAGTAACCCACCCTTATGATTTTGTGTGTAGTGGTTTTCTAGTAATGGTGTCCCCCACAGTGTCCCTTATGAAATTTTTTGTGTCTCGCTTTGCATCATTCTTTAGCAAACAACTCAACAACATTCCCCCAGGATCTTTCCAGTAGAGTGAGTTTTCTAGGATGCAAAACTTAACCTCTTTAAGCTTGAGAAATATGGCCTTAGTCTTATTTACGCCCGGAGGGGCCTGGATATTCTTCAACACATAGATGATATATGCAAACCACAACGAATTGACGAACTCATGGGACACCTGCGTAGTCATTTCTTCTTAAGGAATATTTGACAGATCAACGATGAAATTTAATCCCACAACGTCACAGTCTGACTGTGCCATTAGCTTTGCAAGGCCCTGACCCTTAATTAGTTTTGTATTCTTGATCTCTAGGTTATATTCCAGCATGGTCGCTATCCACTTACCTCTCCTTCCTTTGAGGTCGGGTTGATTCGGGATATCCTTTACTGAGTTGTTGGGCACAGAAGAAATGACATGGGAATGCAATATGTACGTCCTAAAATCCTTCAAGGCCTTAACTAAAGAATACACTTGTTTTTACATGATGTTATACCTTAGTGGAGCATCCCACAACGTCTTGTTGAAATAATATATAGGATTCTCAAAGTTTTGTTTGTCTTTCTGTAACAGCACGCCGAAAATCGTATTCTCTGAGGCGAATGAAAACAGGATGAAATCCTTCATGAAATATGGACCGGATAGTACAGGTGCTCTAGTCAATGCCACCTTGATATATTCAAATGATTTTTTGGCCTCTGGGTTCCACTTGATTTCATTTACCTTTCTGAGCATGTAGGTGATATGTTTTATAATCTCTACCAGATTTGGGATTAATCTCCTCAAGAAGTTTACTTTTCCCGGGAAGGATTGCACTTCTTTTTTACTGCACAGAGTGTTGATCTTCAGGATTCCTTCAACCCTGTTGGGATCTATATTAATGCATTCCCTCGAGATAATATGTCCCAACAACTTCCCTTCTTCAAACCTGAAATGTGATTTCTTTGGATTCAACGATATGCCAAACTTCCTACATTTTTGGAAAAAA
>JZKD02S1997997.1:37775-59472 GCA_000966675.3 Picea glauca
TCTTATTTGTATTCTTATGACTAGAGTCACTAAATCATTTTGATGTAATAAATACAATTTATTACAATTATAATTTAAAGTTAAGATATAACCTTATTTGTATTATGATAACTAGAGTATACACTAAATCATTTTAATATATCAAGATAATGAAAATCTACTTTTTTAAAATATAACCTTAATTGTATTTATTTCTATTATGATGACAGATTAATCACTAAATCATTTTTATATTTCTTATGACTAGAATAATCACTTAATCATTTTGATATATCAAGAAAATGAGAACCAACTTGTTTAAGATATAACCATATTTGTATTATGATGACTAGAGTAATCACTTAATCATTTTGATGTATCAAGACAATGAGAACCAACTTGTCTCATTTCAAAGAAGATTTAATGAGTCTAGCTTATCCAAATCATTACTTCCTCATAACCTTAAGGTCCCTTACTATTAGTCCTTACCAAAGGGAATCCAGGGACTCTAGCGTTCGATACAGCTTTGACCATCAATTAGTTTGGGTTTGAATTTTAATACATCTATTATATCCCTAAGTTTGTAACATGGTTTCTACTTTTTCTTATTAAATATTTCAAAAAAAAAAAAATTATCTACAAAGTGATTGGCTCTAACATTCAAAGTCTTATTGGAGCCTTCTCTCCTCCCAATGTAAATATACATTTCTTATCCTAACTTTTCCAAGTCTTATTGGAGGCTTCTCTCCTCCCAATGTAAAAATATGTTTCTTATCCTAAATTTTAGGATGCTTTTAGGATGATTTGAATGATTTGCATTCAATTTCTTTGTACTAAGTTTTAACCTAAGGTCTAAGTTATAAGTTGTGAGTGATTAATACACTCCTGCTCTTCCTCCCAAATTTCAATGTCTGATGAATACGGCCACCACCTTCTCTTCCTCCCAAATTTATCCCAAATGTATGACAAGTACGGCCATGGTCTCCACTGCCTGCATGTAGACACATGCACTTGCCCTTAGATCGAAAAATGTAAAATTTTCATAATATTTTTTCCTTAAGCGAGAAGTAGGGCATATGCCAGCCAATGGGTTAGTAGTGTGCTTAGAGGATGGCATGCTTGTAATTAAAATAAGGCAAGTTGAGTTTTGGAAACAACATTGAAGAGGGGGGTTTGAGAGGGACTAGCCATTTCCTACCCTCACCTAGCCAGATTGTAACTATTGGTCCTTAGTAGCCACATGAAGGATTACTCCACTGCTCCTTACTAGCCACAGGAAGGATTGCTTCACTATTGCACTCCTCAGTAGCCACAGGAAGGATTACTTCACTATCGCACTGATGGATGCTTAATTATCACACTGTAAGGCTCTATGATTCATATATTCATATTCCAAGTGTTATTTTTAGGGTATTTATTGGTTATTATATTGCATTCTACCCAAAAGGATGATGATCAGCACTCTTTCATAACTAATTTTGAATCTTGAAGGCCTCTTCTTTGCATAGACACTTTCAGTTTAGCTTAGTTTTTGACTCCGACTTAGGTTTTTTATTTGGTTTGGCCTATATATGCTTGGGTATTCCATATAATATGCTACCACAATAAAGAGTAGCAGTCAAACACAAGTAGAAAATTTTCACACAAGAATGAAAAGAGGAAATATTGGTATCAATCAGTTAAGGGCTCCAGTCATTGGTCTTAAAATTGGGACCCACAAGAGAGAGATCGATTTCCATCCTCTCTTCATCTCCCTCCATTCCTGGAGTAGATTGTTGATTCCATCTGTTTCTGGGCCTACCTGGCTTTATGGTAATGATGTAAGTACGATCCACCCAGAGGACTTAACTATTAGATTCCTATCCATATTTTTCTTTGAGGTTTTAAATTAAATTTAAATCAAGTGTTCCATTATATAAGAAAATGGACCAAAACATGTGTTCCCAGAAGTGTTAATTCTTAAATACTGAAATAATACAAAAATACTACGAAGCTAAAATATTCTGAGAAGCAATTTACAACTCATTATTTTAGGCTGCCGCCATTGATTCATAATTTCAATCCAAGTACAAGAGTGGTTGCTACAAGAGTTGCTCCATCAACTTTCACATTTGCTCTTTGGATTCATGCATTGAGTCATGAGAATCCTTGATAAGGCTTGCATAACATATTTTGAATTAGTTTGTTAGCAATTTGGACTAGTTAATTTCACCTGTACTGATGTTTTCACCTGACCTAACAACCCTAGATCCATACAAAAAAGTATAGGCACTTCTTGATATCCAAACACTTTCTAGTTATGGGAAATCACAAACAGGTGCCTAAAATAGGAATAGTCATCATTTTATACATCCATAAATTCGATTTAATAGAATAGATTCCTCCCATATCCCATACCATATCCAATCAGTAGAGATCGAGATGGAGACTAATTTTACAGCTACTAGCAAAACAAATAGGTAATTGGTTCTGCTTCTTAGATGATTCTACAATATTTTTTATGACATTAGTGAGCTTGGGGTCTTGAGCATTAGGGTGTAGAAGGTCAATCGGGTTAGAGTATCCCTCCTCCCGTATCAACTGCTCTAACCCATCTCCTAAAGAAGAAGAAGAATCATTAAACCTAAACACATAGATTAGATTAGTTGCATCAGTCTTCACCCAAATAACCTGTTATTCATTTTTCAAATTAAAATGTTATAAAAATCGTAAGATAGAAGTCTGCATGCCCATGAACAAACGATGCCAAATTCTAAAAAGCAAGAAACAAGATTGAACTTTCATATCATATATATATATAATATATGTATATATATAAATAAGATCTGTAGAATGAAAAACCCAACATTAGAATATATTTCAACATCGCATATGAGATGGATAATAACCACAATCCAAAGACCATCGAAACTGCCTCTGTTGATGTAAGTGCTCATTCATTTATTTTACGCTTGGCATATTCAGTTTTGTCTTCCACAATTTCTTTTGTATCCTCAATTTTACCAACACCAATTTCCTTCACCTTTTTCCCCATTTCCTTTCTCATCTTCCACACTTCCTACACCTTCTTATTTTCTTAATCTTCGATGCTCTGCATCTTCTCAGTGGCCTGATTGGTAGTTTCCTTAACTTGTTTCCCAATCCCTTCAACTTTCTCCCAAGTGTTTTCCTTCATTTCTCCGACCTTGTTCTAGGATTCTTCAACTGCACATTTGGAATTCTCCTTTGCCTCATATGTTGTACCATTGGCCTTATCCTTCACCTCATAAGTTTCCCCTTTGTCTCTCTCCTTCGTCTCTTCTTCTATGTGTTTTCTCTTCTCACCTGGGCTATCAATAGTTTCCCTCGCTTCCTCAACAACATTTTTTTCATAATAATAAAACAAAGAAACAAACACTATGAATATTCAGTTCTTCACAGAAGAATTCATAGCTAACAAGTTGATATATAGGAAAAAGTAAAACCCTAATTTATTTTACCTCTCCAACTCTGGTTATAGTCCCGAAGAAAACTATGTTGGTCCTGAAAGTTGTTGTTGTTGAACTCAAAGCTATTAGTCCATGATGGGTGCTCCCTTTACTCAAGCTGACCTCATAGATATTAGTACATGATGGGTGCTCCCTTTACTCATGCTGAGAAGATGAATCTTTGAAAAGGTTTCCATCTCTGTTGATATATAAAACAAAAAACTTGATATATAGTTATAGATTTGATCTGAACAAATATGATCAAAAACCCCAACTACTGGAGAAAATCAATATGGTTGATTATTTGGAAAATGATGAAGATGAAATTAGTATATTTTCATGGTATATAAATTCAATAGACTCAGAGGGGACCTGTGATGAGTGGGGAGGGAGATGCAGGATAAGTGTTGGTGGTAGACAGGTGTACCGAGAACAAAGAACAATGTAGCAGGGAATGCAAAATTTAAATTTATCCGTTGTATCCATTTTCTAATGTAGTTGAAACTATATTTAAGATTATTATTCTGATCCAGATGGATTTCGGTGGCCTCCCACCTATTCCAACTGCCTCATTTTGGCAGTTTTCCAGTTCGGCAATTTGTTTCCTAGTTTTTGGGTCCCTAACTTCTGAGGTTGTTTTGAGGCCCTAAACAACATTTTTAGGGCTTTCCACAGTCAACATATTTGAGTCTCGCAGCTCGCCACAGGAAACATGTGTATTCCTCGGATATACCTTTCCAACAGGCTATCGTGCGCCTAAAATGGAGATCGTATGCAAAAGTTACAACCACGGGAAGTTGATGTACTAACTTACCCAAACGGGGCCCACATGAATTTTGGTGCTTCATCTCCTAGGGTTAGGTTTTTGGATGTCTAGGGTTTTTTACATTCTTGTTTATTGTAAAAAGGCCTTGAGAGCCTCATTGTAGTGATCTTTTGGCGAATGAGCACAACCGTCACATCTCTTCTCAGAGATAAGCCACCACCATTCTAGCAAGCTTGTTTCTCGCTACATTTTACAGTTTTAGCTTGTTCCCTTATTGAATAGAAACCAGTTTTACTGTATATCTATTATTTTGTGTTAATAATATTTTGATAATAATCAGTATTCATTTTGTTCTTCTCATAAAATCTGGATCGGTGGTATCAGAGCGGTCTACTCCTTATCGTTCTTAATGCATGTCCCCACTGAGGTCAAGGTACACAGAATTGGGTCTCAAGCTTGTTTCTCTTAAGGACAAAATCTCTCACACGCCCAAGCGACCTCTCATGGCGAGAGAAAATAAATATGATGGGATAAAAGATCCTTTCAAAATGTTTCTCAAGGAATCCCTCACGCAATAAAGGAATGAGATGATGGATAATTTTACGCAAATCCTTCGGCAGCTACCAAAAAGCGATGCATCTTCCTCAAACGGAGGCGTCTCCCCCTTCAAGGTACAAATCAACTTCGATATTCCTATATTTTAAGGTTAGATAAACGCAGATGTTGTAGACAAATGGTTGCATCTGCTAGAATGGTATTTCTCTGTCCATAACTTCTCGAATAGAGAAAAGATTACTTTTGTGCTCCTCAAAGTCATTCCCCATGTCAAATATTGGTGGGAAATTTCTGTGAGCAGAAGGAAATAGATGAACCCTCATTATTTACAGTCGTTGTCACCTGGGAGTCCTTCAGGGATGTTATTAAGGAACAATACTACCATGTTCGAAGTTATGATGACCTGTATACAAAATGGACCACACCGTGGCAAGAAAGAGACCAGGTAGTTCCTGGGTTCAAAAATATCTTCCATACCTTGCGCACCAAGCTAGGTATCAAATATTCTGAGTGAAATATGGTGCTCAAGTATTGAAGAGGTCTGCATAGATACATCCAAGCCAAAATGGAGTTTATGGACATTTCATCCTTGGGCGTGACCTAGATATGTTGTCAAAATCGAGCAAAATCTTAAACAAAAGATGCGACAATTTGGGCATGGGATCCCCTCACAGCAAAATCCAGGAAAGGGCAGCCATAACCCACAAAACAAAGGATGGATCAAAGATGTAGTGCCTCAGGACAACCAGTCCAAGCCGCAAGAAAAGAAGGACACCGGAAAGATAAAGAAATATATCGAGAAGTTGTGTGACTTCCATAAGATCCCCTGACATAAAACTATTGATTGTCTCTCAAAGTAGTCATTGGTGGTTAAGGTGAAAACCTTTGAATCAAATGCAGGTTTCGACTCTGATTTAGAACCAGAAAGGGGGAGACGGATTATTGATGCAGAACCTAGTGCTACCGTTTCTACCACCAAGCTCTAGCCCAATGAACCAGACAAGCCAAAGGAATACGAGCACCTTTTTCATTCATAGATGTGGGTGAAGGGTACCCCACTACACTTCATCGTTGATAGAAGTAGCCAGAAGAACCTCATCTCAGTAGAGGTTGTCAAGTGACTCTCCCTACTGACAATGTTGTACCCGCAACCCAACACCATTGGATGGCTCTGCCAAGGAAGCGACATTTGCGTTAGCCAACAATGTCGCCTTTCATATGACATCAATCCCTTTAAAGACGACGTATTTTTTTATGTTTCCCCTCTCGAAGTTTTTAATGTTCTTTTGGGCCAATCATATTTATGGAAATTCCATGTTGTATATTAGTTTAGGATTCGCAGTGTTATTATTACTTTGAATAAGAAATTGTATAAGATACCAAAGGCATTCCCATGTAGTCCTATTTCCTTGATCTCTGTCAAGCAATGTTGGAAGGTCATCTCTCAGACGGGGAAGTTTGTCTTCTTCGTGATTCTCTCTTAGAATGAGCGAAAGATCGCAGCCACATCCAGGGTCTCTGCGACTGACCTCTCCACATAGAAAAAGAAAGTGGATAAGGTCATGGAAGAATACTTGGATATCTTCTCCTCACCCACTTGGGTACCTCTATACTATCAGGTCAAGAACCCCATCGATCTGACCTCCGACGCACCACTTCCCAATGGGACAGTCTACCACCGCTCTTTGCTAGAGAATGAGGAGATCAAGTGGCAGATCCAAGAACTTCTCCACAAGGGGCACATCTGTCCCATCTCATCACCTTGCAGGATCACAATCATGTTGGTAGAAAAGAAAGATGGAACCTGGCGACTCTACATTGATTATTGGGCCCTAAATAAAATCATAGTTAGAAACCAGTACCTGATTCCCCGAATCGACAACCTCCTTTATCAAATCATGGGGGCCAAATAATTCAGTAAGATTGATCTGAAGTTTGGCTACCACCAGGTTCCAATAAAATAGACAAATGTATGGAAGACCGCCTTCAAGTCCAAGGAAGGTCTTTTCGAATGGTTGGTCATGCCCTTTGGCTTGAAAAATGTTCCAACCACTTTCATGAGGATGATGGAGGATATCCTAGGACCATTCACCAATACTTTTGTAGTGGTGTATCTGTATGATATTCCCATTTACAACAAGACTTGGGCAGAACACTTGCTGCATATTCAGCAGGTTCTGCACACCCTGCGGCAACACAAGTTATACGCCAACTTGGAAAATTGCTCCTTCTGTATGGACAGGGTCCATTACCTAGGCTACATCGTTGATCAGCATGGTGTACATGTGGATCCAGCCAACATTCAAGTCATCCTTAACTGGCCAGCCCCAACCAAACCCACTGAATTTCGGAGCTTCTTGGGCCTTGCCAATTTCTACCGTAGGTTCGTGTTTGGATTCTCCCATATTGCATGGGCCCTCATCCAAGTAACCAGGGGTGGTGGTAAGGAGAAATTCATGTGGGATTGGTCCCAACAATAAACATTTGATGATTTGAAGCAGCGCTTGTGCTCAGCCCCAGTACTTTCACTACCAAACCTGCAACAACCCTTTGAGATCGAGACAAATGCTTTAGACTATGTTGTGGGCATCGTTCTCACTCAACATGGCCACATTGTGGCCTATCATAGTGAGACACTATCAGATGTTGTCCGTAAGTACCCTACTTACGACAAATAAATGTACTCCATTATGCAAGCTTGTCACCAATGGAGACATTACATTCTTGGGAAGGAGACAGTAATCCACACTGATCATAAGCCACTGCAGTTCATGCAGACACAAGGAAAATTTCATAATGAACGCCATCAGAAGTGGTCCACATACTTGTAGCAATTCCACCTCAACATCAAGTATAAAACAGGAAGCACCAATTGTGTCATTGATTTCCTCAACAGACCGCCAGTTGTGGAACTCACCGAGATGCTAGAATCTTGCAGCCATGAGACCTTTGGATGGTCCCAACTCTATGAGACAGACCTTGGCTTCTCCACCACCTACTAAATGTTAGGTGCAAACGAAGTTGTCGCTAATTTCCATATTCAGGATAGGATGTTGTGTTGTATGGGACATATCTGTGTTCCATCAAGAGAGTGAGAAAAGATTATCTAGGAATCCCACTACAGTCGGGTTGCAGGACACTTCGACGTCGAAAAGACTGTGGAAATGTTGCAGAAACATTTCTATTGGTCGAAACTTTGATAGGAGTTCAGCAAGTATATCATGTCATGCACTGCCTGCACTATTGCCAAATCAACCACTAAGAAACAAGGTTTGTACATCCCTTTGCCTACCCCTGACAGGCCATGGGAATCCATCTTCGTGGACTACATGTCAGGCCTCCCATTCACCAAGCGGGGAAATGACTGTGTTTTTGTGGTTGTTGATCGCTTTTCTAAGATGGCAACTATGGTCGCCTGGAAGAAGAGCATTGTTGGACAACTGAGAGGGGGGGGTGAATCAGTTGTTATTGTGCTTAAACAATTATGCCTATTTAAAACTCATTACGGACCTCTCAATGATAATCACAGTAATGCAGGGAAGTAAGCATTGTAACATTCAACATCATTCATACATATGAGATATACAAAGACATATATTTCCTGAGGAAACCCATAAAGGGTAAAAACCTCTTTTTCTTTTTATGATAAGTAATATTTACATTCTTTACATTATCATACATATGAGCTCCAACTCATTGTGAGGCTACAACCTCTGTTTTGCAAGATGCAACTTGTTGAGAACACCAACTCTCTGTTTTCTCTAGCACCCACTAGAAGGAAGCACCAACTCCCTGGTTTCTCTAGCACCAACTAGAAGGAAGCATGAACTCATTGAGTGTTTCCAGCACCAACTGGATAGAAGCACCAACTTCCTGTGTTGAAGCACCCACTTGAACCTATGAGGACAACAGTCCTCCCTAGCACCTCCCTACCACCCTGGATTATCAATATGAATTACTAAAACTTATTACAATGATATCATGTTCAACAACAGCTTACCAGACTCATCACTGTTCTACTGCATTTCATTGCTCTGTCTACCTCACTGCCTTCCTGCCCACAGGACTTGCATTGTCTGTTCTTCTGCTTTTTATGCTTTGTGCGCCATTCCTCTTCAATGCACCTTTTGTCTTATGTGCATTTCAGCTGCTACACTCCACCACCTTCTTTACACCTCCATCACTCACAATAGCAATAACCATCGCAACTCCAACAGCAACAACAACCCCATCTCTTCTTTGTCCCGTGTACTTATAGCTTCTGTGCACCTTGTGCATGCAATGTGCACCGTCCTCTGCATCCTCACATCGTGTCGATATCCTCCACATCTCGAGTGCTCTGCCTATTCATCGCAACTCTTCAGCTTCTCTAGTGGTTCCCACGATGCATCCAGCATCACTGGGTGTTCTGTTGAGATTCCTTTTTCTCTCTGGAAGTTGAGACTCTTCGTCTTCTCTGTTACAGTCGATCTCACCCTCTCTGTTTCAGTTATAGGCTCCAACCCTCTTCCAGCTATCAATCGCCCCTATGACCAATCTTCATCCCATTGGAAGATTCCCACAGAGACTCTTCAGCTCCTCTGGCAGTCACACCGAAGTCTCTTCAAATCTTCTGGCAGAAACCATCAATGGTTTCTAGCAATTACACTGTGAGGAGCAACATTAGCCCTCCATTTATGCTCAAATTCACCTGCACCGTTGGATTAACTCTGAAGGATATTGTTGTTATTTACCCGTTTCACTCTTTCGCAATTCAGAGATTCTGCGATGAGACATCTTGACTCTCCATGTCACGAGCTCTGAAAAGGAGCTTGGCTGCTCTAGCTCCCTCCTCTACGTGACCACGGGAGGTGACCACCGGTTACAGTGACAATTCACCTTTTTGGTATTTCGGCATTCGTATGATCTAGTGTCTCGACACTCCCATACGCGATCCCCAAAATTCCGAGGTGGATCTCATCTACACTAGGTCCTTCCTCCACGTGACCACACGTGATGACCAAAGGCTGCGCTAAAAGGTGTTGCGAACTCATGATCTTCATCGACCCTGATCCACGGTCCACAATCTTGATGAATCAATGGTCCAGATCTTTTTGCGATCTCGCATCTCGCTGTTCCTTATATGGAGGTTCTCGTCACTCCAAGTCGTGATAGGCGAAACTCTGAGATGGAGCTGGATCAACGGTCCAAAATCTTGGTGTATTGATGGTCCAGATCTCTTTGTGAATTCGCATCTCGCTATTCCTGTGATGAAGGGTCTCATCACTCCTAGTCACGATAGTCGAGACTCCGAGATGGAGTCAGATCAATGGTCAAGATCAAACCTCAATCTGACGGCTAAAATTGTCAAGATCAAACCTTGATCTGACGGTTAATATCAAACCCCGTTCCTTTGACTTTCCAGTCAGCGACATGATGATCTTTTGCCACGTGTCCTATGAACCCAATGGTTCAGATCTTGTCATGATTTCGACACTTCACAGGCCTTATTCATGCTTGATCAATGGTCCACATTCCTTGGTGATATGATAGTCAAGATCTTTTCATGAATTCACATATCGCGCGTTTGAGCCTCTTTCCTTTGAATTTCCTGACCTACGAAACTCCGAAATGAAGTCTTTGTGGTGCTCTGATCTTTCGCTACACGTCCTCTTGATCCAATGGACCACGACTATCCTATCCGCCTTGCAGCTTCACCATATATAATGGCTATTGGTCCTTCATAGTTACACCAAATCCTATGGCCCAGATCTTCTTGCGATTTCGCCACTTTGTCCTATAAGTTCTCGACACCTTCAAGTCCCGATCTACGAAACTCCAAAATGGAGTCAAACCAACATAATTCGGCATTTTGCATTTCGCCTCTTCTTGCACTTTAATGAACGTGCAAGTTCTCCCTAATCCAATGATGGTCGGATCTTATGCTCAGATGTGACGCCTAAGATCTGTCCTCCTCTTCTGTGTGTTCTTCTTGTCTACAAATAGATCTGACGGTCCTCCTTCTTTCAGGAATTTTGAAAGAGATCCAACAATCATTGACGCTTCTCCTTCCGAGCTTACTCATCCTCCTTACTTGGAAGAATTTCTAAGTGTCAAGGGCCTCGACCTTTGATCTACCTGAGATCTTGAGTACACTATCTCTCTTGAGATTTAACAATGAGTTAACCTCATCCCTGGTGCACACCTAGGCATTGAATTCAACTATGCGCTAATTCCTCCTGAGATTACTTTGTTCTTGTTTTTCCATCGATGCACACTTTGATCCTGCCATCAATGACAAGCTCACTTTGCCTATTAAACCTACCAACAATCCTCTGCACTATCTCTTCTGAACTTATCGAGCTTAATCTGCATCATCTTCCTAAAAGACTTCTTATGCTCGTCTGTTACATTCTTCATGTACTCATGCCATCTTCACTGTTGTACTTTCCATCAATGACAAGCATACGCTACATGTTAAACATTTTCCAACAATCTCCCCCTTTGGCATTGATGGCAACAAAGGCACCCAAATTCTTTTATCCCCCTTTGAAATAAATGTCAAAAAGAACATGCTCCCCTTGAGCTGTGGTAGTAGTTTTAGGAGGTATCAGATATTAAGCCAACGCAAACTCCCCCTGACCAGATGGACTCTCTCATTTGAGGCCTGCAGAATATTTGTATCTAAACCAGAGTCTTCTCTTTCTGATTCTTAGACCTGTTCATCTTCAGCTTCCGTTGTATCCTCTGTGGAAAACTCAAAATTTCTCACCTCTCTTACTAGGACTCCCTCATCAACCTTTTCTTCTCATGAGTGGATGACTCCCCCTGACATTGTTATCTCTCTGCTTCTGACTATTTTCCTCCTTTGTTTCTAAAATGTTAGATTTCCCTGACAAGGTCTTTCCCCTTGTTATCTCTATAGGATGTCATGTAAATCATTTTGTAAAACAAAATGTTTTTGTTCAAGAGTTGTTGTCCTACTGACATATTGCGTAACTGTAGCTCGTACTTTTCAAACAACCCTTGGATCTCCCCATTGATTCTCATTGATCTCTATCACTGCAATTTTCATTTTTCTTTCATGATGCTTACCATCCAAGGCTTTTATGACCATATTCAATCACAAGAAAAAAACGTTACAACCACTCTCATACCTGCTTTTCTTTTTCACAGACAAAGGACCTGTATCAGGTTTCTTAGGAGTATTGATTTCTTCCTTGTTGTATCCAATACCAAATTTGTCATTTGGTGATCTCTGACTATCCAAGGTCATGGAGTTGTTTAAGAACTTGCTTTGGGTGTTTTCCTTCTCAACCTTCAAGACTTTTGCTTCCATATTATGACATGGTTCTTCTCCTACTTCATCCATGGGGCAAATGCTAATTGAACATGCTTTTATTGTATCTGAATCTTCTTCTTTACTTGCAGGGGAGGATTCAATTTCAACATCATTAATTGTCCTTATGCCTTTATTCACCACTTGTCCCAAGTTTACATTCACCTTACATTCTTTAGACATGAACACCTCTTCACTGCCTCTGTCACATTTTTGACTTGTACTAAGAAAATTATGTTTCAGATCATCCATAAACAGAACGTACTGGGCATCTCCTTTGTCATTACTCAAACTCATCATCCCTCTATCCTTGATTTTTCCTAGTTCATCATTTTCAAGGATCACATTTCTTGTTTTGCTTTTACTTATGGACAGTAGCTTATCCTTGTCTCCAGTCACGTGCTTGGAACATCCACTATCTATATTCCCATAGGCCTTTTGTTTTTGAGTTGAAAGTGCTTGACCACATTTTTCACTATCTTTCCTTTTCCATGTGCTAGCCTTTCTATCTAAGAACTGTATCCTTGGATTTTCTTTGTAATTCTTCAGATGGCAGTTTGCAGCTTTGTGGCCAAAGTTGTGACAGTTATAGCATTCAATGTCAATGTTCAATAGGTCAAATTTATTGTTGCAGCGTTGTCTACTCATTGACTGTTTATTATTTCTTGACCTCCTCAATTGCATGTCTCTCGACTTAATTTGACAATTTGCAATCTGTGATAGTTTGTTACTTGGTTGTATCATTCTTTGTTGTGGCAGATATTTATTCCTTTGAAATATTAATTGCTCATGTCTAAGTCTTAAGGAACAATTTATAGCTTTGTGACCAAAGTTAGAACAATAGAAACAATATCCATAGAAAAATTCTTTGTAACTCGAAAATGGTTGTCTTCTTTGAGTAAATCGATTTCTTCCATATTGATGATGTCTTTGAGCAGGGAGTGCATTTTTTCTTTATTCTACAGATTCACTCCTGGCACCTATTTCTTTACTTGTCCTGGGCAGCTGATTGTCTTCCTTTGTTTCCGCAGGTTTGTTGTTGTCATTGGTTGTAGATCTGACATAGACAGTAGATTTGACAAACTTGATGGGTTCTTTGTTTCTTGACTAGCCACTACTTGATCCCTCTTCATAACCCAAACCAGTTTTCAAATTTGGATTCCTTTGCTGATTCAGGATGGTGGCTGATCCTTATGAGGCTTTGATACTTGACGGATTCTGATTATACAAGGCTTGAAACTTCTCCATCCCTTTCCTAGTTTTCACTACTTCTTCTTCTAATGCTTCACATCTCGCCTTCTTTTCTGATAACTGTCATTTCAGAATGTCTTCGATTTTCTTTGCCTCTTCTAATTTTACTTTTAGTAGGACAAGGTCTTCATCATGTTTTTTACTGTCTTTCTCGAACTGTATCAACAATTGTCTTTGCTTTTTGTTCTTCATTCTTAGTATGTCAATCTCTTCCAATGCACTCATCAGTTCTCCTTCCATGTCAACCATGACTTCTTCTTCATTTTCATCACTGCCTATGCTTTCAATATCATAATCCTCTTTGGCCATAAGCATGAAGTAATTTACCTTATCTTCACAGGAATAATCATTATCGGTGTCTTCTGAGGAGTCATCATTGTTTACACATAAACTTTTCTTCTTATCAAATCTTCTTGATTTGTGCTTCTCTTCATCTTCAGAGTTTTGATCATGTTTCTTGTGTGGAAATTTATTTGCAAAATGACCTATCTTACCATAGTTGAAACATTTGAAGGGAAACTTACCTTGGTACTTGCCTGATCCTTTCTTTAGTCTTCTCGCGAATTTTGCTTCAATTTCATCCGGCTCACAATCTTCATTCTTATCTGCTTTAAATGAAGCTTCTCTAGAGGTGGTTTTATCTGTGACTAACCTCATTTCATATGCAGTCAACGTTCCTAGAAGTTGATCAAAATACAAATTCTGTATATCATTAAGTTCTTCTATAGCTGAGACCTTTGGGTTAAACCTATCTGGCAGAGATCTCAAAATTTTCTTAACTAAAGAGGATTCCTCAATTTTTTCACCAAGTGCTTTCATTGCATTTACTAGTTATTCAACTCTTAGAAAATACTTCCCAATGGTTTCATCTTCTTTCATCTGTATCTTTTCAAACTGTACTCTGTAGGTTTGAAGCTTGGCATCTTTTACCTTCTCATTACCTTCATAATTGTTAATGAGTCTGTCCCACATTTCTTTAGCAGTTTGAAGATGCATCACCTTCACAAACTCGGCTTCTACAAGTCCATTCAAGATAGCATTCATTCCCTTAGCATTAAAGCTAAATTCTAACTTATCATCCTTGGAAGCTAGTACAACAGGATTTATGTATCCAATCTCTACTACATCCCAGACATCAACTCCTAAGGCCATTAGGTATGTTCTCATTCTAACCTTCCAGAAGGCAAAATTCATTCCATCAAATAGAGGAGGCCTAGTGACTAAAGTCCCTTCATGGCTTGTCATGTTTAAGCTTACAGATCTACCTTTAAATAAGAGGCACCGACTCTGATACCAATTGTTGGACAACTAAGAGGGGGGGTGAATCAGTTGTTACCGTGCTTAAACAATTATGCCTATTTAAAACTCATTACAGACCTCTCAATGACAATCACAGGAATGCAGGGAAGTAAGCATTGTAACATTCAACATCATTCATACATATGAGATATACAGAGACAGATATTTCATGAGGAAACCCATAAAGGGTAAAAACCTCTTTTTCTTTATATGATAAGTAATCTTTACATTCTTTACATTATCATACATATGAGATCCAACTCATTGTGAGGCTACAACCTCTGTTTTGCAAGCTGCAACTTGCTGAGAGAACCAACTCTCTGTTTTCTCTAGCACCCACTAGAAGGAAGCACCAACTCCTTGGTTTCTCTAGCACCAACTAGAAGGAAGCACCAATTCCTTGGTTTCTCTAGCACCAACTAGAAGGAAGCACCAACTCCCTGGTTTCTCTAGCACCAACTCCCTGAGTGTTTCCAGCACCAACTGGATGGAAGCACCAACTTCCTATGTTCAAGAACCCACTTGAACCTATGAGGACAATAGTCCTCCCTAGCACCTCCCTACCACCCTGGATTATCAATATGAATTACTGAAACTTATTACAATGATTTCATGTTCAACAACAGCTTACCAAACTCATCATTGTTCTGTTACATTTCGTTGCTCTGTCTACCTCACTGCCTTCCTACCCACAAGACTTGCGATATCTGTTCTTCTGCTTTTTATGCTCTATGCGCCATTCCTCTTCAATGCACCTTTTGTCTTCTGTGAATTTCAGTTGTTGCACTCCACCACCTTCTTTACACCTCCATCACTCACAACAGCAATAACCATCGCAACTCCAATAGCAACAGCAACCCCATCTCTTCTCTGTACCATGTACTTATAGCTTATGTGCACCTTGTGCATGCAATGTGCACCATCCTCTGCATCCTCACACCGCGTTGATATCCTCCACATCTCGAGTGCTCTGCCTTTTCATCGCAACTCTTCAGCTTCTCTGGTGGTTCCCACCACGCGTCCAGCATCACTAGGTGTTCTGCTGAGATTCCTTTTTCTCTCTGGTAGTTGAGACTCTTCGTCTTCTCTATTATAGTCGAGCTCACCCTCTCTGTTTCAGTTACAGGCTCCAACCCTCTTCCAGCTGTCAATCGCCCCTATGACCAATCTTCATCCCATTGGAATATTCCTACAGAAACTCTTCAGCTCCTCTGGCAGTCACACCGAAGTCTCTTCGAATCTTCTGACAGAAACCATCAATGGTTTCTAGCAGTTACACTGTGAGGAGCAACATTAGCCCTCTGATTATGCTCAAATTCACCTACACCATTGGATTAAATCTGAAGGATATTGTTGTTATTTACCCATTTCACTCTTTTGCAATTCAGAGATTCTGCGATGAGACATCTTGACTCTCCATGTCACGAGCTTCGAAAAGGAGCTTGGCTGCTCTAGCTCCCTCCTCTACATGACCACAGGCGGTGACCACCGGTTACAGCGAGAATTCACCTTTTCGGTATTTCGGCATTCATATGATCTAGTGTCTCGACACTCCCATATGCAATCCCCGAAATTCCGAGGTGGAGATCATCTGCACTAGGTCCTTCCTCCACGTGACCACACACGATGACCATAGGTTGCGCTAAAAGGCACTGCGAACTCATGATTTTCATCGACCCTGATCGACGATCCACGATCTTGATGAATCAACGGTCCAGATCTTTTCGCGATCTCGCATCTCGTTGTTCTTTAGATGGAGGTTCTCGTCACTCCAAGTCGCGATAGGTGAAACTCCGAGATGGAGCTGGATCAACGATCCAAAATCTTGGTGTATTGATGGTCCAAATCTCTTCGTGAATTCGCATCTCGCAATTCCTGTGATGAAGGGTCTCATCACTCCTAGTCATGATAGCCAAGACTCTGAGATGGAGTCGGATCAATGGTTAAGATCAAACCTTGATCTGACGGCTAAGATTGTCAAGATCAAACCTCGATCTGACGGCTAAGATTAAACCCCGTTCCTTTAACTTTCCAGTCAGCGACATGACGATCTTTCGCCACGTGTCCTATGGACCGATTGGTTCAGATCTTGTTGTGATTTACTTCATAGGACTTCTTCATGCTTGATCAATGGTCCACATTCCTTGGTGATCTGACGGTCAAGATCTTTTCGTGAATTCGTATATCGTGAGTTTGAGTCTCTTTCCTTTGAATTTCCTGACCTGCGAAACTCTGAAATGAAGTCTTTGTGGTGCTTTGATCTTTCGCCACGCGTCTTCTTGATCCAACGGACCACGACTGTCCTATCCACCTTGCAGCTTCACCATATCTAACGGCTATTGGTCCTTCGTAGTTATCCCAGATCTTACGACCCAGATCTTCTCGCGATTTTGCCACTTCGTGATTCTCCACTTCGCCGCGTAAGTTCTCGATACCTTCAAGTCCCGATCTACGAAACTTCGAAATGGAGTTAAACCAACATAATTTGGCATTTCGCATTTCACCTCTTCTTGCACTTTAATGAACGTGCAGGTTCTCCCTGATCCAATGATGGTTGAATCTTATGCTCAGATCTGACGCCTAAGATTTGTCCTCCTCTTCTGCGCATTCTTCTTGTCTACAAACAGATCTGATGGTCCTCCTTCTTTCAGGAATTTTGAAAGAGATCCAACGATCACTGACGCTTCTCCTCCCGAGCTTACTCATCCTCCTTACTTGGAAGAATTTCTAAGTGTCAAGGGCCTCGACCTTTGATCCGCCTGAGATCCTGAGTACATTATCTCTCTTGAGCTTTAGCAATGAGTTAACCTCATCCCTGGTGCACACCTACGCACTGCATTCGACTTTGCGCTAATTCCTCCTGAGCTTACTTTGTTCATGTTTTGCCATCGATGCACACTCTAATCCTGCCATCAATAACAAGCTCGCTTTGCATGTTAAACCTGCCAACAATCCTCTGCACTATCTCTTCTGAACTTATTGAGCTTACTCTACAGCATCTTCTTAAAATACTTATGATGCCCGTCTGTTACATTCTTCATGTACTCATGCCATCTTCACTGTTGTACTTTCCATCAATGACAAGCATACGCTGCTTGTTAAACATTTTCCAACAAGCATCACAGCAGAGGCCACTACCAAACTCTTCTTTGAACGAGTCTAGGTACATTTTGGAATCCCACAAACCATTGTCTCAAATTGGGACAGTCGATTTCTCATCACATTCTGGTCGAGCCTCTAGTCACTGCTGGACACCAAGCTCAACAAATCCATGGCCTTCCACCCCTAAACAGATGGCCAAACCGAGGTCATAAATCGAATGATTGTGCATATCCTGTGCATGTATAATTCCAAGAACCCTCACACATGGGATGGGAGTCTTCCCTATGTCCAGCATAGCTACAATCGAGCCCTACATAGCACAACTGGCCATATCCCCTTTCAGGTGGGGTTGGGATTCCAACCATTGGGTCCCATAGATGTTGCACTACCCATTATGGTCAACTCGACTGACTCATCTCCTGCTCCAAGTTAAGGTGAAAAAGACACCCAGTTCATTGAGCGGATCCAACACATCCACCAATAGATTCAGGATATCCTAGAGAAGTCCAATGACAAGTACAAGTAGTGCCATGATCAACACCAGGTGCCACATAAGTTTCAGGTGGGTGACAAAGTTTGGTTGCATTTACAAAAATAACGCCTTACCGGACCCCATCGGAAGCTTCTTCCACTCCGTTATGGGTCGTAAAACATCACCAAGGCTATGGGTGATAATTCTTTTGAGCTCAGCAATCCTCCTTTCCTTGTCTTGCACCCAGTGTTCAACATGGATATCCTTTGACCTTATTTCCCACCATTATTGGACACCTCAGAGATAGCAGAATAGATGACACCAATAGAGATCAACCTCGACTGCATACAACAGGAATCCAGTGATCATATTGTGGGAAAACAATTCAAGGGCACTTGTCAGCAAATGATCCAACTTCATCGAGTTGCCAAAGCAGGGTAGCTCCTGCACCAAGGCAAGTGGCTCACCCGGGGCCAAATTCAGCAAAACATTCATCATCTAATGGGGGCACTCAATGTAATGGAGACCATTGCTTCCTAAGGGGGAGGATTGATCTAGATGGATGTCGGTGACCTCCCACCTATTCCAACTGGCTCATTTTGGTAGTTTTCCAGTTCAGCAGTTTTTTTTCCAGTTTTTGGATCCCTGACTTCTGGGGTTGTTTTGAGGCCCTAAACAACGTTTTAGGGGCTCGCCACAATTAAAATTTGTATGGCTCGTCATAGCCAATATGTGCATTCCTCAGATAGACCTTTCCAATGGGCTATTGTGCGCCTAAAACGGAGATCGTATGGAAAAGTTACGACCCCAGGAATTTGATGTACTAACTTACCCAAACAGGACCCACATGATTTTTGGCGCTTCATCTCCTAGGGTTAGGTTTTTGAATGTCAAGGGTTTTTTACATTCCTATTTATTATAAAAAGGCCTTGAGAGCTTCATTGTAATGATCTTCTAGCGAATGATCACAACCGTCACATCTCTTCTCAGAGATAAACCGCCACCATTCTAGCAAGCTTGTTTTTCGCTACATTTTACAGTTTCAGCTTATTTCCTTATTGAATGGAAACCAATTTTACTGTATATCTATTATTCTGTGTTAAACATCTTTTGATAATAATCTGTATTCATTTCATTCTTCTCATAAAATCCGGATCATATTCAGCCATTTTTTAATGTAATTAGTTATTGGCTTGGTCTTATGGGAACATGATTATATGGTGCTAAAATTTTGTTATCAATATGCACTCCAAAAAGCTAGATTACGTAGATTGGTATGACTAGTAAGAGTCATATTTGAGTGGAAAACCTATCCATGAGCTCCACTACAAAGGATGGTCCCGGAATGGTTTGGGACACCATCTATAATCGATTAAGTTCTAGACCCTTGCTCACATATACAAAAGGCAAGGCAACTTTGGAGTAACATGTTCTAAAATTATTTCCAGAACGGTTGCACTGAACTAAGACTAAAATATAACAAAGGAAGAACACATCAATCAATCAATCTTTCTAACCCTACTAAAAACAAAATCCAATTATGTTTTACATATCCTAAATAGCCCAGGATGCTTTCATGCTTTGTCTCTTAGTCTACTAAAACCACAACCACAAGTAAATGTAGAAAGTTATTATAAAATTTACCTGTACAAGCACCGCATGTATGCAGGAATCATCATGTCGAATAGCATCTCTTGCATCTGTTGTTGCCATGACATTTTTGGGCAACTTGTGTTCTTGTAAATCTAAGAAAAAAATAATACCAAAGATTTATTCATATAAATAGCATTAGCTAAACCTATAATCAGTATCACCCATTTTTAAAAACAATTATGAACAAGAGATTGCTTTAATACACTGTATGTTTTCATGCAGGATTCGAACTCTGGCTCGCTCTTTCTCAAGTTAGGACCCTGGCTTTGTCTGTAGCCTCATATCTACAATCTCACATGCTTATCTTTATTCAACATAAAAATAAATTTAGAAGTGTTTCCAACATCGAAATGCTTTGATGCCAAAATGATCTGCAGGTGTGGCTCCTCTCATAATCAAATTGCAACAATAAGCCAAACATGCAATGCTTACAATAACAATGAACCAGGCTATTAAATATGATAATGGAGATGCCCAGATAAGTTCATATACAGATTAAGCTGGAAAAATAACATATTAATCGCAATAAATCAGTTACACATTAGAGACTCTTGGACAAGGCGACCAAATCTGCTAGAGGAAGTCTTAAACAAATAATCTCCAGCAAGTCTGCCGAAAGATAAATAAATAGCTTGACCATCTTCTGTTTTTGCTTCCTGGACAAGAGCTTTACTATTTTTATCGAATTTTCCTCTACAAATCCTTTAGTTGCGGCGATAACAATAAAACCCTGCAAAGGACATGTACACATTTGATAATACTGATAAAACCCTTGAATGAGATGACTCATTGGATATTTTTCAGTGAGGCAAGTGACTGTTTTTCTCCATTCAGATGTGAAGATTGAAAACGATTTTTGATTCATATTACCATTATAATGCCATGGCTTTCAAATTACCTTTACGGCAGAGACATCGCTACTGTACCGTAGCCCTTGTTTAATAAGTATTCCATTTTGTTATGTTCTTCAAATTTTATTTAAATGATACATCCCAGATAATTGTAAATAATCACCTTTCATTCAAAACAATTATATATATATATATATATTTATATATAATTTTTTAAAATTATGTTTGTGTTTTTCTAATTAATAAATAAATTAAATCGAAAGTAGAAATCCTAAATCAAAGGTATTAATAATATTTTTTAATTATTTATACATTAAAAACTTATATTTATATTTTGTGTAATTAATAAATGAATCACAAAATTTATGTAAAAATAGAAATCCTAAATAAAAGTATTAATAAGATTTTTTTTTAACTATTTATACATCAAAAAGTAATTAAAATGCAAACTTTAATTTTTAGTATTCTCAAATTGAATAAAACAGGGATGTATGAGCTAATAATGTTTATTATAAATTACATCCATTGCTTAAATTAATGTGTTTGTATATTTGAAAAGTATCAATACATATATTGGGGGTGGGGTAATATTAAAGAAAACATAGTGGGGGTGGAGGTAATATTAGAGAAAACATAATATGTGTTCTCTAATATTACGGCCCACTCCTACCTTCGCTCCCACCCTCAATGAAGGTCCCTACATGTATATGTGGGATGTGATCATGCAGAGAGTCAACCAGCCATCAAGAATAGGAAATCATTCATTATCAATACACAAAAAAGCAAGTCCAAGATTTCATTGATATATTTACTTGCATTACCAATATATACAATAAAAATGTATTTATCTAGAAAGATGTGTCACTACATAGTTCTTAATAATGATATTATATTGTAATAAAAAAACAAAATATCATAATAATAAAACATGTTTACTATCATTATCATTGTTCGGATATAATATTTAATATGTTTATTGTAATT
>JZKD02S1997997.1:61933-75086 GCA_000966675.3 Picea glauca
TTAAATAAATTTTAAAATAATATTTACAAGTAGTTTAGTCTTTGTATTATAGTGATATTTTGAATAAATATAATAAAAATATTTGTAATAAATTATTTGTTTGTAATAATTGAATGAAAATATTTACATTTTAATTTAATAATATTCAAAATATGTATTTATCAATACCAAAAATTATAGATATAATTTTTGTTTAAATCTCTCTATTTCAAAAGAAACTTGTTTTAAGTTCTCATTTCTTTATGTCGAAGCTCCTAAGTTCTCAAAATTTTTCCCACTCAATTAGAAACGTTTTGTACTGGTTTCCAAGCTCTTGAAACCTAAGGAATTATACAAATATAATAAAAATTAATTTAGACCTATTTTTAATTACAATGTAAAACTCCCAATATTAAATTAAAAAGTTTGATGCTTAATTAAAAGTTAAACATTAAAATTAAATTAGAAAATTTGATTAAAAATTAAATATAAAAGATTAAATTTCAAAGTTTAATGTTTGGAAGTTCTATACACTTAAAAATTAAGTATAAAAAAAATTAATATTAAATATTTTTATTTAAATTAAGTATAATTATCATTAAGTAATAACATAAAAATAAAAAATAAACTTTAAGCGATAAAAACCATGTTAATTTTTTTATTTAATTTTTAAGTTAAATATAATTATCACTATCTCACATATGAATAGAAAGAATTAACTTAGACTAACTTTTAACTGTAATGTGAAACTCTCACTATTAAATTAGAAAGTTTGATGTTTGGTTAAAAGTTAAATATAAAAAAATTAGACTTACTTTTAATTGCAATGTGAAACTCTCACTATTAAATTAGAAATTAGAAAGTTTGATGTTTGATTAAAAGTTAAGTATAAAAAATTAAATTAGAAAGTTTGATGTTTGCTTAAAAATTAAGTATAAAAAAGTTAAAATAGAAAATTTGATGTTTGGAAGCTCTTTAAATTTAAAAATTAAATATAAAAACTAATATTAACTTTTTTTATTTAACCTTTTAAGTTAAAGCAAAATTATTATTATATTCAAATATAACTTATAAGCATAAAAAATTGACTAAAATTTTTTTTTAATAAATAATTAAAATGTAAACCTCTCATTATTAAATTAGAAAGTTTGATGTTTGATTAAAAATTAAGTATAAAAAATTAAATTAAAAAAGTATGTTTGGTTAAGATCTATTTTTAATAAATAATTAAAATGTAAATCTATCATTATTAAATTAGAAAGTTTGATTTTTGGTTAAAAATTAAGTATAAAAATTTAAATTAAAAAGTCTGATGTTTGGTTAAAAGTTTGAGTATAAAAAATAATATTTAAGTTAAGTATACTTATTATTATATTCAAACATAAAAATTAACTTAAAATTATTAATTTTAATGTGAAACTCTTAATATTAAATTAGAAAGTTTGATTTTCGGTTAAAAGATAAGTATTAAAAGTTAAATTATAAAGTTTTATGGTTAAGTATAAAAAATAAAGTTTGATGTTTGGTTAAAGATTAAGTATAAAAAAATAAATTAGAAAGTTTGATGTTTGGTTAAAAGTTAAGTATAAAAAGTTAAATTATAAAGTTTGATGGTTAAGTATAAAAAATAACTCCTAAGTATGAAAAATAATGTTAATTTTTTAAGAATAAAAAATAATGTTAAACTTTTTTATTTAATTTTTAAGTTAAGTATAAAAATAATGTTAATTGTTTTATTTTATTTTTATTGTGAAATTATTTTTAAA
Organism: Picea glauca; assembly: GCA_000966675.3. Lineage (NCBI taxonomy): Eukaryota > Viridiplantae > Streptophyta > Pinopsida > Pinales > Pinaceae > Picea > Picea glauca. The sequence continues at coordinate 63,679 of JZKD02S1997997.1, forward strand.
ATATCAATTGTGTTTTGGGCCTAATTCAAGTGGTTGGGAAAGATCTAGTTTATCTAGCTTAGGTGGTTAGGAGGAATGTCTTTATCCTCCTCAGTTAAATTCAGTTCCTCTAAATGACATGTTGAGATCTTAATGAGTATATTATTAGAAGGAATCATATAGCTTTAGATTATAAAATCTTAATTTTATAAGATGATGTGTTGTACTTTTAAGTCAAATGGAGAGAATTTATTAAAATAAAAACAAAGACTGTGTTATTACAATGTTATTTTTTAACTGTAATAATAACAATAATCTAATTTTAAGGTCTTATTAAGGTTATGGTCAAGCCAAATACCAAATTGGTGTATGAGACCCCCTTGTTTGTGGGACATCAGACCCCTTTCATGGAACGATTTCACTGCTAAAGTCTACAGAGGTATACCCTATCCCCATTGGATTTGAACTTATATAATCTATTATTTATGATTAATTATTAATAAGTTTAAATGACTAAATCAAAACCAACACTCTTAATATTCATAACATGCATTTAAAGTTGAAGATTGAATCTATTAATGTATAAGACACAACTTGTTATTAAACACTAAGTTGTAACAAATATTTATAAACTAAGTAAGTCCCACATACATTTATTTGTATTATTCAAAGTAAACTAGGGAAACAATACAATGGCATATCCATGTTTAATAATATTGTGATTGGTGACTATAAAAATGCACATAAAGAGTGCTCAACCCTTGCATAAATTGCTCCATAAGTGAGAGTCAGTTCTCCTTTAGTGGATCACATCATTTATATTTCCATAGGAACAAACAAACAAGTAAATACATAAGTGATAAATTCCTTTCAAATGCATGCAAACATCTACAACAAATTGCAAGAAAGTATGGAATAACTAAGAAACAAGCACAACTTCAACGGTTAATTTGATTGGTCGATGCTTTGTGTAAAAGGTCATAGAGGTCTCAAGATCAAATATAATTGAGTCCATTGGGGTCACCTAGCAATATTTTGGTTGGTGGTTACTACCATCCTCCATTTAGGAAAGTAGAGAAGAAGTGGGGAATCCACAATAGGCTATAAAGATAACAACATCCTCACTTGGAATACTTAATATGCAGGCAATTAAGGGACTATATTACTTTGTTTAAAAATAAATAAAAAACAAACTTATGCAACTAGATGTGAAGAAGTAGTGGCATACAATGGATAATACCTCCACCGTCATGCCTCTCACCCTGTATCTCTTGTTCTTCCTCTTCAAAAGGTTTTAAAAATGGAAAAATGAACTTTAACACTGAATTTTAAAGTTCTCACTTTTCAAAAGAGTTAGATAAATTAGGAACTTGAAGAGAATATTTCTAAAAAAATCACAATGAGAGAATGCCCCTACTAAATTATAAGGTTCACTTAAAAAGAAATTTGGGAGAAACTAGATTGGAATGTTCACCTAATTAGGAGCAAGAAATTTGAGAGAAGATGGATTTCATGACTCATTGCACTAAGTGAGCTAATGAGGTAAGTTCTATACGATTTTCTAGTTCAATACAACCAACAACAAAACCAATGTTGTAATCTAAGCGTTGAGGAGAGAGCAAGTAACCATAGAGAAATAAATAGGTAGTATTTATTATATCATTGAATCTCTATGTACAATGATAGATTGATGCATCTTTATACATTGATATAGAGGGGAGGTACTTAGGGTATTTATATTTGTTGTAACGTTCTTTATTGGTCACTCGACAAAACCACTCATTTAACCAACTCTATTTCAAGTAGACTTTTCACATAAATATGTATTGTCTATCTGAACATAGTTTTTTAGTTAACTAAAACTCATCATAAACGCTTATGATAACAACCCAACAAATTACTAAACAAATCCATAATTTTCAATTTAGACATTTCACAACAACAACAAAAGGTCACTTACATGCATAACATCACCAATAAGCAATTTCATAAAAAAGGAATATACAACAAGAACAAGGTCACTTACATGCACAACATCACCAATAAGAAATTTCATAACAAGGGAATATACAACACTAAAGCACATGGCACTATCTACCTCTCCCTCTCAAGTAAATTTGAATCTTCCCTAGGTAATAAACATGTGGCCAAACAACCAACACTTGGCTTAGGGTCAAAACTTCAATGTTTTAGTTTCATAAGCTTTAGGCAAATAAGATGACTTTTGGCACGATAGAAAGAAAAACTTTTATGTATTTCTCTGTTATCAGGTAGATGTCCATAGCCTTAGTGAAGTCACAATAGCATCACAAATAGTGTTCTATAGCTAGTGAGAGATCAATATGTGTGGTAGAGGGTAGTTGTGTCACCCTTTATATATGATTTTTTTTGTTTTATCTTTTTCGTGACTTTATAAAGGCGTTGTCTAACTGTTCTACGTTTTGGTTTTTTTCATTAGAATCCGACGACATAAATCTGCATGAAATCACTATGTAATATTGTTTAAAATTTGTTTTTGAATGCAAAAATTGATTCAGCATGCTGAAAAACCCCTAGGGCACTCAGATTATACATAAATAATCACTCAAATCTGCAAATCTAACAATTTCTCACCAGATTTTAAGCAAATCTCCCTAGAAAAAAAAATCAAGAGAGAAAATTCAAAATATGAAGGAGTTTGTAATGAATATTCAAATCAAAAACTACTTATTTATCATTGTACACATAACATTATTAAGGGTAAACAATACGTGCTTTATAGTAAAGCATTTAATGTTCTATATGTTGAGATATATATGGTTTAATCTAAAAATGTTTTAAATCTAACGGTATATATCCCAGCATATAGGGAATTAAATAGGCTCCTGCAGGATGTCTATCAATAGCCATCGCTATTAGATCCAAACACAAAACCACAATAAAAACAATTCTCAAACAAATTGCAATCACTTAGAAAATGGAAATGAGACAAGCGCCTCACATGTGAGACAGGTTACATCTAGAGGCAGCCTAAGCAATGCCACACTTTTCATATTAATCAGTTATGAATATAAAGAAATACATCGGGTATGGAGTTAAGGTATGGAGTTAGAACAAACTCCTAGGAAATAGGATCTAAGTCCTAAATACAAACACCATCGAAACTGCCTAACTAATAGATTCTCCATTATTTCTCCAACACTCCCCCTTAATGGAGAAATGGATTGTCTACAATACAAATGCCTAACATAAGTAACATGCTTGTTTGTCTTAGTCTCAGCTAGGCTTACAACTTAACTCTAACAATTTCATCTTGACCTTTCTTGTTGTCAGATAGTGATGGAGATGGAGCTTCTTACTTGGCTTGTTGCTCCAAATATGTTTCATCTTGACTCTGTTCTGCTTTACTTTCATCTTGGCTTTGTTCTTCTTCATTTTGGAACTTGGCAGTTGACTATTGTTCTTTGTCCTCAACACCTTTGCAAGTTCTTGGAAACGTTTGTCTTTAATGCTTGCAAATTCTTTTCTTCCAACTTCTCATAAGTAGGTTGTTTCCATTTCTGGATACAATCATCAATGTCCTGCTCAATGGACTATTGCAACATCAATTCACAATAATACTTGATTTCTTTCGGGTTCCAAACCATAAAAAATGACTCAATATTTTCTTAGTCAATTTCTTCATTTTTTCCATGTTTTCTTCATAATCAATCACTACTGAAAATGAACTAGTGTCTTGTAAACCTACACACTCAAAAACATTGTTACAATTATATGAAAAATCATAGGAAGAACCATATTGGTTCTTTTCATTTTTCTCTTCTAAGAGAGATTTCCTTTCTTGGTCTTCCTTCCTTCCTCTGATATTGCATAATAATCTTCATTTTCAGCTTCAGCTACTATCAAAATTGATTGTTTCATGTCTTCAACCTCTTTACATGCTCTATCAAATTGTCTTTCACTTGGTTTGTGTATGCAAATGAGCTTTTCTTCTCACCAAACAATAGCTCATCAAGAATATGTTTCTCATGCAATAGAATTGACCACTCTTCATGAGATGAATAGTTTTCATCAAATTTGATTAAATTTACCAAAGATTCACATAGGGGTTCATCAACAGTTACACATTCATGTCCATCATCAATCTCATTTGAATTCACAAAATCACTAAATACTGCATCATAGGGAATTTCCTTGAATTTCCTTACTATGACATGCGACTTTACTATCTCACATACTTTCTTCATTAATCATTGCAATTTCAATGCTACCATTTTCAGTCTCTATTTAGTTAGAAAGATTTCAAGGCAATCATCATTTTCAACAGCAATATCTTCATCAACTTCATCTTTCTCACTCCACTTCATATTGTACTTAATTTCAAAAATATCCCAAAATATTTTTGCACTACCAAATTCAAGCAAAATACCAAACAAGATGTTTTCATCCAATATCCAAGAGCTGATATAATAAATTGTAATGTTATTACACCTCTTCAATATCATAGAAATTGACATAACCTTCTTGATCATAATGCAATAAATCTACTAAACATGTCAATTTTTTCATTTCAGTTGCCACCCAAAGTTCATAATTTATACATGAGAAGAATGGAAAATCTGCCATCACTATTTCATATATTTCTTCAAATTTTTCACTAACCGAGTACTTAGTTGTAACCACTCCACACATTTCTGTTGTTCTTACCCTTTGATTCTTTCTCCTAAATTGTTTCAGTTCTCTCCTGAACTGTTTAAGTTTTCTTTACTGACCCATGACTTCTCTTGTTCATTCACTTTAACATGTGACACTCCAATAACAAGAAAACACAACCTCAGGTTACAGCGCTTATCGGTTCTGCAGTGATATCTTTCCTCGCGGCTTCTCCACGCTATAGTGGCAAGCTCACGCTTTCATCTGCAACAGCAGCGGCCCTATTCTTTCAACAGTGTCACCGTTCTCTCTCTTTAAACAACAACAACAGTGTCGCCCAACTTTTAAAATCCTTCTCTACGGTCAACACCCAGGCGGCTCCTCTCTGGTTCGCAGACAACGCAGATCTCACACCAGGCAGCGACGATCTGAGCGTACCAACAGAATGCAACGATCTGGGCGTAAGAGAATACTCATGAGAGAATGCAGCGATTCAGTTTGCAGGGATCTGGGCGATCTCCACGCAGCTTCACTACTCAGCAGCAATGATACCTCCAGATAGGTGCTCTAACAAATCCGATCTCCTCCACGACAACAGCAGCAGGATATACCTCCAGCGATATACCTCTGCTCTTCCGCTTTCCCGAGCTGTTATTCAGTCCGCAGGATCCCGACCAGCTTCCTCACAGGTGATATCGATATGAGGCTGACGAATATACTGCTTTGAACAGAAGTACACTGCGGCCAAGCTTTCCGTGCATCGAATTGCTTTACACGCTGTAGAAATCGCTCCACCATACACGCTGTAGAAATCACGTGGTTGGGGGGTACTTAGAAAAGTGCGAATTGGATTGGTGTTACTGTCAAACGAGCCCGTCTGGGTCCTAAAACATCTCTGGCCAAAGCTTTCTTCATGCCATTTTGTATGAAAGCTGTACTCTCTGGAATTTCACCCAAAAGCAAGCGACAATTGCAGCCCATTTATTACACTGAATACCGAAGCCACGGGCTGATACTTGAGCTTTACGAGCTGCTTGTAAGATTGTACAAACTCAACAGACTCATTCGTGCTCAATGCAGAGGTGCATGGGGACGCTGAAGGTGGTGCTCATAATATTGAGAATTCGATAATAATTCCATTAAACCTTCGTGCGCATTGCACTGATCAGAGCTTAGGGTTGCAGTTGGTTATAGCGCATTGCACTGATCAGAGCTTACGGTTGCAGTTGGTTATAGCTGTAGGTAAGGCATGTGAAGCAAGGACCTGCAATTAAGCAGCCTTTTCCTTTCCTATTTCGTTATGTTCCGTCTAAGAACCGACCGGAATTACAGAGTCATGATTACCCTGGTGTCTTTGCTTCAGTCAACAATTCATTAAAGTTGATTTTGCTTCATATCCGTTGGATGAATAGAATCTGCAATCTACATAGATTTTGCTCCATATCAGTTGGATGAACAAAATCTGCAATCGAAATATTCCATATTGATTAGATGAATACAATCTGCTGTCCAAATAAAGATTGCCTAATATAGGGAGAAAAGTCAACGGTTGACCATGATCTTAAATCAATTGTACATTCCGTCCATGTTGATCACCGTTGACTTTTCTCCATCGAAATGTCAAAGGTTGCCCATATTGCTCATCGTTGACTTTGTTCCATAGAAAGGTTGACCATGATCTTAAATCAATTGTACACTCCGTACATATTGATTACCTTTGACTTTGTTCCATAGAAAGGTTGACCATGATCTTAAATCAATTTTACAGTCCGTACATATTGATCACCGTTGACTTTTCTCCATGGAAATGCCAACGATTGACCATGTTGATTATCGTTGACTTTCCTTCATCTAAAGTCAACGATTGACCACCGTTGACTTTGCTCCATCGAACAGCGGCAATCGAGATAAGAATGGCAAGAAATGATGCACATCCCACTGTAAATAACCTTTAAAACGACTCTAATAAGCAAATGGCCTCATCCTCTGCAAATAATATCTTGATGTCCTTAATATTACACAGATCATTTCATTGTCGTTTTATGCAACATTTTTAAATACGTGTTCAGCTAACCATCTCAGAGTAATACGTTGAACTGAAGATTTCAACCATAGATGAACGTATACTCGCTTGATCTTGACACTTCTCTTGTGTGACAAATTCTCATTGTGTTTCTAGAAGGCAAATTCGTGGAAAACAACTTCGATTAACAAATCTTGCATCGATTGTGGGTTTATCCTACGTCAAGCTTGCTTTGGCACAAAGGAGAGTCACATAATCACCCAGCTATGTAATTAAATGGACCAGCAAGGTAATGAAACGCCCAGATAGAGCCCAACTGTCTAAGCAGAGGAAAAATAACCAGATACTAGGGAATGGAATTAGCAATCTAACGGGAAAGAAGTAATAGCTTTTTCCTTAAAACTACAGATTTCAGATCTCAGAGCAAATCCCAAAGTGGCCCTTATAGAGCTTTGAAGTGTAATTCATTTACACACAGAGAATGAATTCATACACCATAAAATAAGCAGACATCCATTTACTATGAAGAAGAACAATATCAAACATAATAATTAATTAATAAACATAAGAATTTTACATGTTAAATTCAATTGAGCAAACTAGCTTGAAATGGGGGTCACTTTCTTCATTCCATCAATCTTTGACACATTGACACATTGAATTTTACTAGTTTTCTATTTGAAATTAAAAATAAAAAACTTAAAAGTATCAACTCTTACACCCACACATCACTTCCAATTCATTTTGGATCAATAGTTCATCTTCCTTGTTATTTTTTCAAGTGAGGACAGTTCAACAATACACAAAAGCAATGGACCATAAAATACAAGCATAACAACTATCGTTTTCTTAATTTCTTTAAAGTCTTTTTGAGAAATTGCATCCTACTTAAAATCTGAATTTTCCTTCATCATAGTGGTTAAGTACTCTACACTTTTAGTAAGTACTCTACACGTGAAATTTGAAATGTGTTTTTAACAAAATTTGTCTTTCTTGAAGAAATTGCATCTCTTTCTCATTTTATAGTAAAGCAACACATGTAATATCTTCAAATAACTCACAACCATTCAAGTGTTTTTATGCTTAAATTGGTTTTTGTCAATTGGGTGTAACTTGAGTGGTTGTGAGGAAAAGTTGTTACCCTCTTCATTAGGGTTCAAATCTCACTATGTGACATGTTTGCTCTAAATGAAAACCCCACTTGAAATGTAATTACAAGTAGTAAGGGGGATAAACTCCACTAGAATGGAAAAGGGGCTAAGCTAAGGGGGCTTAAGCCAAAAAAAAAATGTTTTATCAATATTCCTAAAGTTAAAATCTAAAGTAGGGGATAATGCATTTTATCCTAAGTCCCTATGAGGGAACGTATCACCATGTGAGGGAACCATGTGTGGCCCATGTAGTGTCCAACATGACAAGTGTCAAGTTGGGAACATGCACATAAGTTTTGGGGACGTATCACCATGTGAGGGAACCATGTGTGGCCCATGCAGTATTCAACATGACAAGTGTCAAGTTGGGAACATGCACATAAGTTTTGGGGACTTTAGTTCATTCATCTACCATTCGATCATTATTATTTTCCTACCTCACCTCATTATTGTCATTTGGACTTTCATGCTGCCATTATCATACATGTACCTGTACCAAGAAGAGCGTAGGATTCTGCTGAAGAGCATCGAAAGAGAATTGTTAAGTTGAAGAGGTGGGTTGTCGAGCCAGTGTGCATTCTCTCCAAGTGAGAGAATTGTAGGGAATTGAATCCCCGAAGATGCCAAGTGGTCGTCATAGAACTCTGATTATTCATGTATGGCTTGTTGTTGAAGCCTGGAGGAAGTGGGCAGCCATAGGGAGCACACTTCCTGGGTGGGACACGCATGTGGGGAAAGTAGAGTCTGTGGAACTTGGCACCTGTATTGAGATATTGTTGTTGTTGAGAGACCTCCAAGGATATATTTTCCTTGCCCTAGTGGAGTTCAAGCCCAGCTCTAGGGTGACCTGTTCTCAGTTTGAGGGGAACAATGTCTAAGGTTGCGAGGAAAGTCATAGGTCTTCATGCAATTGGTGTTTATTTCATGAGATAAGTGTCTATCATGTGCTTATTTCAATAAGTGTGTGTGTAATTATGAGTTTTCTATTATGCAATCTTTGTTATTAATTCTATGTATGAATTGTTGGTGTTGTGTGTTGTTTTTATTCTGCACAACTCTGCATAAATCATGTGTTGAGTATTAGTGTGCAAAATACTATGAATTCTAGTCATAATCAATTGTTATTCGTAATACCATCTAAGTAATTTTCCCTACAAAAATTGTATAAAAATTGTATAGATGATGTAAACTGGTAATTATGTCATGGGTTCCATAATCATCATTACCCTGAGCGTATTTGCGATGAGACTGGTTCAATAATGGAGATTGTAGTTGTAATACCCTGAAAAGGTTTATCAACGACTCAGTTTATATCTTCAGTTGTCTATGTAGAATTAATAAGTGTACATATGATAAGTGAGGTAATTACCCATCTTGTTATAAGCAAAGTTAAGTGAGTAAAAACTCGATATTTTGGGTTGGAAAGGCCTTGAACAGCTACAGACAGTGTGTTGGGCGCAATTTCTCATCCTTACATCGTGTTGAGAAAATATTAATAGTTTGGGGTGGGTCGTACAACCTCCTAGTGGTCCTAAGAGTCTTAGGAAAGCATCAGAGAAAAACTCAGAACATTAAAGACTACGAGAAAACTTCACCCTGGTAGGATATATCAGTGATGACATGTATTTCAAGAAAGTCTACGTGGAGGGTCCATGAGGAGACTGGCCCATGATGCCACGCGGCATGGTGTTAAGGTATTTGGGGAAACGAAGGGTGACATGGTCTGAGTGCCACATGTCAAGACAAGTGACAGCATTGGGTAGGTCCACGTGTGTAATGTATAGGTAGTGGAGTTAAGATCATGGCGGGTTCACGGAGATGGGAAGATGAGATGAATGAGTTTGTGAGTCCACGATTTTGCGAGTCCGCCAACCTGTGAACCCAACAGGATCACAAAATAATCTAAGTGTTGAGACTTTTCAGATGGGTTTATGTAGAGGTGGTACATATTTGTACGTCCGCGAATCCGAGATTCTGCAAATGAAAAAGAAGCTAAGTGTTGGGAGCAGGTTTGTGAAAGGTATGATTAAAGACCATGAGTTCGCAAGACCGCCACCCGTGAGTCCGTGAATTCAGTAAAGTTGTTAGAAGAAGCAAAAAGTTTGGTACCCCATCCCTTAGAAGGTAAATAGGGGGTTGGGTATGTTACAAAGTGGTATCAGAGCAGGTTACAACACTAGGCCTGGATGGGCAAGAGATTAGTCCTAGGACTGGTATATCAAGATTTAGATGAGCCTGATGAAAGGTGTTTCTACCTTTAAAGGATTGTTTATTATCTGCATTAACTTCATGAGGAGAAGAACTCCATATTGAAATCATACCTTGGAAACCATGGCTAAATTATAGCAAGAGAAAATTATATTGTCCCTCTGTCAAATTGATGACTACTCTTACAGGAGTAGGAATATGTTGATAGGCTTATTATTGGTAAAACTTGAATGTACATGGTAGTGGTGGCAGAAATTTTGTTATGAAACTGCCTGAGTTCAAACAAGAGACATGAGTTGGGTTGTTTTGTTAAGTAAAATAATGTCTATCTTCAAGGGAAAGTAGAGTATCTTGTAATAAATATGGTCGATTATATAAGGGTCTTAACCCTTATGGAAAATTCCTTGTGCTTAAAGGAAATTGGTATGGATTGATAGAATTTGTAGTAGTAATAACTATTTCTTTAATAAAATATCGAACCTTGTATAGGTGTATGATTCCTCATGATCAGAAGTTTATGATGCTCATGATTGTAATAAGATAAAGTATATGCCTATTAATCTAGGGACATGTTTGTGCATGCGAATACAAACGGATGATAGTTGGAATACATTTGCACTGTAAGCATGGGTAAAATGCTTTGGGTACGAGGATATGTCGGAATGCATATGGCAAAGATTGAGCATGTGTATAACATGCATATAGGCTTATTATAGTTTGTTATTGGATATAAAAATATGGTGATGTCATGGATCATATGGTTAATGATGATCTGAGTATAGCAGCATAAGTAAAATGTTAATGACATTGATTACATAATACCTTAAGAGAATAAGGTAAAATGGTTAATGAAATTGTTGATTATGTATGTAATAAAGGAAGTAATAGGACATATATAGATGATGAATATGATAGACTGACATCCAAAGGCAGATGATAACCATAGGAATATGATATAGTGTGCTCAAGTTGTAGTGAGAGGGAATCTGGAGAAAGGATTCCCTTGATAAAAAGGTTTGACGACCAAGAATGGTTTGAGGCATGAAAAAAAGCTTGATTAGTTGTCGTGTTTCCTGGAGCACTGTTGAAATTTCCATATTGTATTTATGGGTAGTTGCATACTTTTATAGCAGTCTAGGAAAGAGTGTTTTCTTGTTGGTATTACAGAAATATTCCCCTGTGGACAGGTGAACTTTCCCTTGGATTACAGACCCTTATACCAAGACAGAATGTTAAGTACCTAAACCAGATCTGCAAATATACTTCAATAATACCAAGAATATGCCATAAATCATTCACTATAACATGAACACAAGAAATAGAGAAAACCCTTAAGGTAGGGTAACACCATATATTAATCCTTATGGAAGGATAAAACTCCTCAAGCAATCCTTGCTTGTAAAATCACAATATTC
>JZKD02S1997997.1:92313-105955 GCA_000966675.3 Picea glauca
CTTGTACTTGAACATTTAAGTGGGGTAAAAGGAGGTTGCCCCCCTCGAAGAGGCTTATTATCTGATATTATCTCTTTTTCAAGGCGTTGAGTACTTTTCTTGAGGTTTTTCTATGTTATATTGATGTTTGGTTCTTAACATTTTATGGGACCAATAAATCTGTCTTCTCGTCGGCACTCCTACATCCTCGTCTATAGTCTATGCCACAAAATGGATGGAGGAAAAAGAACTTTTGACAACAACCAAACAAGCAGTAATGGAGTTTCTTCATGAGAGATCTATGTAAGATTTGAAATACCATGAGAGATAGTGACCGATGAAGGAACTCAGTTCACATCATGACTTGTCAGAGACCTGATGGAAAACTACAAGATCAAGCATAGAATAACAAAACCATATCACCCACAAGAAAATGGACAAGTAGAGGGGACTAATAAGATCTTTAATGCCATAATAACTAAAACCATTAGATTACATCTCAAGGACTGGGTTGATAGATTCCCCAAATTTTTATGGACCTACAGAACCACATGGAGGACTACTACAGGATGCAAACCCTATGATTTAGTATATGGGAATAGAGAATTGATGTCGATTGAAATAGAAATATGAACACTTAGGATACTATTATAACTTGGGTTGGACCTATCAGAGGATTAGAAACAAATATTGCCTCAAATTAATGACTTGGATGAGCTACGACAAGATTCCCTACACCAAGTCACAATGATACAACACCAAAGGCCTAGATGGCATGATAAGTTTATCAAGAAAAAGAAGTTCAAAGCTGGAGACTAGGTATTTTTATTTGATTCTAGGTTCAATGAATTTAGAGGAAAATTTCTCACCATATGGCTCAGTCCATATGAGATTGATATAGTATATGACAGTGGGGCCATAAAACTGCATACCATAGATGAAGACAAAATTCCTCTAATGGCCAATCGAAATAGACTTCGCGTATATCACCGAACCCTATCAAAGGAATCCATTTTTAGGAATATTGCAAATGGATGGCCTGATAGTGATATGAAACTTGTTCAGGATGAACGAGTCCTGACTGGATAATATCTGTTCTTCTCTTGCTAAAAAAAAGTGAAAACTAGCCTAGTTGGTACATTAAAAAGAAGAAAAAAACATAATAAACAAGAAGGGCACTTCACGATTTTGTGATGGTTATGTCAGGATTCTTCTCAATAAATTTTCATAAACACTTTTGTTTCTAATAATCTTCTTTTTTTTCGGGATATGGAGGGGAAAATATTGTTGTTGCATTTCTAGTTGTTGCAACTCATGCTATTACAGTTCCGGATGTTTCAATTCTTGTTGCTACAGTTCACGTTCTTTCAACTCTTGTTGTTGCAATTCTCGTTATTGCAACTCTTGTTTCCCCAATTCATGTTGTTTCAGTTCCCATTGTTGCAACTCGTGTTGATTCAATCCCTGTTGTTGTAGTTCACATTGCTGCAAATCTTGTTTTCGCAACTCTTGTTGATGAAATTCTATTTGTTGCAAATTCCTTTTCCGCAATTATTCATGTTTATACAACTCCCTTTGTTGCAACTAAACCCTTTTAATGCAATCCCCTTGGTTGCAAATCCACTTGTAGGCCTCCTTCATTTTGAAAATCTATCTTCTCTCATTCCCTTGGTTGCAACTCCACTTGCAAACCTCCTTCATTTTGAAAATCCCCCTTCTCTCATTCTCTTGGTTGCAACTCCACTTGCAGCCCTCCGTCATTTCCCAAATATCCCTTCTCTCATTTATTTTTCTAGAAATCCACTCGCAGCTTCCCTCCCTTTCTAAAATCCCAACCCTCTCATTTTTGTTGTTGCACCTCTGTTGTTGTGACTCACGTCGTTGTAACTATGTCTGTAGTTTTATTTCATGTTTTCACTTTCCACCCATACCTTTCGCCTGCACCATTGATATTGCAATTCTTGTCTCCACCACTGCACCACAACTCCCTTTGTTGTGACTCGCTTGTAGCCTACACTTCATAATCACAACCATCATCCTAGTTCTGGTTGATAGAATTAACAATGTCGATGTTGCAATTTCGGTTAGGACCGTTGATGTGAATCCATCCTCCATCATCGCAACTCCATCATCACTGTACTCATACAGCCACTTGAGGTAAGACGCAACAGGTACGTGTTCCAATAAGAATTTTCAATGAGCAATTTTAATGGCATGTATCTATTATCATTCCTCCATAACCACCACCTTAGATCATCATTGATATATTCATGATCTCCATACCCACCACCCTTATTTCCACAATTCCAAATTCTCCACCTGTTAACTTGCATCACCCTTGCAAACATATAACATACCTAGCCACCCATAGGTCGAGCATGCTACTTCAAAACTCACTTCAAAACTGATTTCAAAATATGATACCATTTAATTTATATAGATGCATGAAAGAAACATGATAACATCACATGCAATAATTAATATTTATGATACAACATAAAATAAATGAATATAATGCCATGCACCATAATAACCAGCAAGCATGCATATTATAAAATATGAATCTCGAAGATAATAATTAATACACTGAGGAAATAAATATATCAACAGATAAACACATGACAGAGAGCACTTATCTTATTCAAAAACATTTACCAACTGGTTGTAGACCAAGGATGTTCCACCCAATCATAGACATTATTGTTCCAAGCCTCAACAGTAGGTCACCCTTGAGTCAGGGCTATGAATCCACAAGGACAGTTTCAGGGTGTTACTCAGCTTCCCAAACCAGTCAACACTCAAGCTCTCACAAGTTTTCCAACACACAGCAATCCAAAGTACACCATCTCTCTTTTCTCCAGCCTGCACAACCCAAGAGAATGGACCCCCTTCTCTGCCACGCAGTTCCCCGAGTTGTCCACCTCCTTCCAGGGCTCCAATGCATTTGGTCAAGAATCTATGTGTTGGGACTCTCAGGACTCGCAATTGTGAATAAAATTGAGTACATGCCAATGCATCTCAAGCATGCAGGCATAAGTTCATGGTTGGAATACACCATCCATTACTACATCCATCAAACAAATGGATCTTCCTCGTCAATTCTCCCACATGTCCCAATCCAAGAACAAGAATGAATGAGGAATAATGGATGAGTGACAATAAAAGAGTGAATAGAGTGGATATTGTGAACAATGAACAATGAGTGAACCCCCAAACAATGCAAAGATGGGTTTGTATAATTACTTGGAAATCAAGAACCACATGGCCTTCCCCAAGAAGCTCATGTAACCACTCCTCTCCATTTAAACAATTATGGGTAAACAAAATATAATAAAAATGATTAGAACCTTAATCCCCCTCTCTCGTGGAATCATATCCCCCTATAACTCTTGTCATTATCTGTCTTACAACCAGTGATGTATTTTATTATAAATAATGATCACAACATTACATTTCCTAGGCACTCTAGCCTCTTTTAATTGTTTAGGCACTCTAACCTTTCATAAAATAACTAAATACATTATTAATATGGGGAATTAAAACCAGGTTATTACATTCCCCTCCCCCTTATTTGGCATTTTCCTCAATGCATATACAAAATACAAACCAAAATGTCAAATTTTATTCAAAAAGTCGTGGGTACTCTGCCTGCATGGCATCTTCATGCTCCCAAGTAGCATCATCAAGACCATAGTAGGTCCACTAAACTTTTACAAGCTCTATAACTCGATTCTGGAGCATTTTGACTTTTTTTTCCAATATACGCATCGGTTGGACCTAAAAGTATCATTCTGGCTCCACCTGGATCAAATTCCAATCAATAACATGGTTAGGATCATGTACATATTTTTTCAACAAGGAGACATGAAATACATTATGCACACTCATGGAAGCAGGAAATGCAAGCATGTATGCAATTGGCCCTATTTTGTCCAATATCTCAACTAGACCATAGAATCTAGATGTTAGCTTTGTACAACTTCCCAACTTCAATGAGCTCTTCTTGGGCTTCACTTTTAAAAGCACATGCTCTCCCACTTTGAATTCTCTAGTTGTTCTACTCTTATCTGCATAACTTTTTTGTCTATCTTGTGATGCCTCCAAATTCTACTTAATTTTAACCATCTGATCTTCCATATCCTTGAGCAATTCTGGACCAAATACTATTTTGCTTGTTGGGTTGTCCCAGCTCACTAGAGTACTGCATTTTCTACCATACAAAGCTTCAAATGGGCTCATCTTTAATGAAGCTTGATACCCATTATTATAGGAAAACTCAACCACATGCAAGTAATCTTCTCACTTAGATGGTTTATCCATCACATACATTCTCATCATGTCTTCAATTACTTGTTTGCTCTCTTTGTCTGCCCATCTGACTATGGATAGTATGTTGTACTAAAATTCAGATTTGTACCAAATCCTTTAAATAATCCTCTCCAGATATTTGAAGTAAACTCTGTGTCTTTGTTTGAAACAATTTCCTTAGGTATCCCATGCAACCTACCAATTTCCCTCATGTAAATTTATGCAATATTAGTTGTTGTATGAGTCATCTTTATAGGAACAAAATGAGCAACCTTTGTCAATTTATCAACCACTACCATTATTGAATCATGTTTCCTTGTTGTCCTAGGCAATTTAGTTATAAAATCAAGGGTTACCACTTTCCATTTCCTCTTTGGAATTGGCAATGGTTGTAGCAAACCCATTAGGTGTCTATGCTTAGCCTTCACTCTCTGGCATTCCATACATATGGAAATGTAATCAACAACATCCTTCTTCATTCCTAGCCAAAAGAATTGGCTTCTCATTACAATAATTATTTTCTGGTAACCGGGATGTTCGGCATATGGAACATTATGCATTTCCTTTAACACAAAATTCTTAAGTTCGTCAAAACTAGAAACATAAATTATATTCTTATGCATAAGTAATCCATCTTCCTTAATTTCATATTCTTTCATTTTTTATTGTACATTTTCTTGATGTAAACTTTCTTTTACATGTAGGTAATGTTGAGTTGTAACAACATCATCTAAATCTTTTCTCTTCAAATCTGATTGATGCATACTAATAGTTGTAGCATGCATGAGATGTACTATTTTGTTGACTGCATCAGCAACTTTATTTTATTTTCCCTTGATATGCTTGATGTCAAAGTCATACTCACTTAAAAATTCCATCCATATTGTTTGCCTAGCATTCAAATTTGGTTGTTCAAAAATATATCATACCACTATGGTCTATCCTTAATTAGAATCTCTTTCCCATAAGATAATGTCTCCACATATTCAATGCATGAACTATGGCAGCAAGCTCCAAATCATGTGTGGCATAATTCTTCTCATGTTCTTTAAGATTTTTGGACTCATAACTAATGACATGTCCATTTTGAGTGAGGACTCCACCAAGTCCTTCCTTGCATGTGTTGGATTACTGAGAGGGGGGATGAATCAGTAATAGAGAAATTCAATCCTTTTTAACCACAATATGCAAGTGTTATATCAATGTATCATTATCATCCAATAGTTGCAGAGTAAATAAGCAATGAACAAATGAGCAATCATACACATACACAGTACACCAATGTTTTTATGTGGAAACCCAAAGCAAGAGAAAACCATGAAATGTTTTTTCTTATATGTCTTTAAGAATTACATTCATTAGAAGCACCAACTTCCTTTGTCTTCTAGCTACAACTGGAAGGAGGCTCCAACCCCCTATTTTATTAGGCTACAACCTAAGGGAATATCCAACTCCCCAATTCTCTGGCTACAACCAAAAGGAGGCTACAACCACCTATGTTCTCCAGCTACAACCGAAAGTTGGCTACAACCACATGTCTTTGCCCCGTCCAACCTCCTTGACGTAGAAGTATAATGAAGGAACCAATATCACACTATCATTGTGATACATACCACTGTAACAACATGTACCAATCAACCTGTAATCAACATGTACCGTAAACAAGTGCATCAACCAAGCATCAACCTGTACCAAACAACCTGTAATCAACCTGTACCATAAACAAGTGCATCAACCATGCACCAACCTATACCTCAACCTGTAATCAACATGTACCATAAACAAGTGCATCAACCATGCACCAACCTATACCTCAACCTATACCATGAACAAGTGCATCAACCATGCACTAAACCTGTACAAATAACATGTCACAACAACATGTCCAAACAACCTATCACAACAACCTGTCTCATCAGTCTTATCAACCAAATCAGATCTACTCACCAAGACAACTCTCAAAGATGTGCATCAACCAAGAATAACACAACAACTCATAATAATCACCAAGATCAATATGTGTTTCTAATAATATACCAATACAAGTATGTTACATCATCCATAAACCATGTGTCAACAATACTACTAACAAGTGCCTCCAACCATGTACCAAGTATGTACCAATTATGTATCAACTACTCATCAAATATGACTCATCAAGATGTATCAACATCATCAACTATACACCTCATGTATGTGCAAACTCATAAACTACTTGTCTCAACCATGTACCCAACATGTACCTTAACTAAAATCCCTCATCAATTTCATCATCCAAATCTAATTTGTAACTCTGTAATAGACCTTGTTGAATTCTGGCTTATTCTAGAGAGAGAACTTGTAGAGCGTATCCCGCACGGAATATTTGTTGTATGGATATGAAAATTGTACACAAAATACTATATATTGTACTCTAACCAACACATTTGGTCTTATGGAATTTGGATCTGTTATGAATAATTTATGATGTTTTTACCTGAAACACCTTTTTTAGACTAGTTTCGGGACTAGCCTCAAACACTATTTTCCACGGAGTGTAACTCCAAAAATACAATGACACACAATATTAAATTTGTACCACATCTACTTGAATATGTTTCCTCAACGACCTCCCAATTTCACAGTTTGAATCATTCTAGAAAAAAAATTATTGCGAAAATGGTGAGATGTCCTGTAAATAACATACCTTAGAAAGCACCATCAAAATAATTTATCCTCCCTTGAATTTCAGCCTTATTTACTTCACCTTCCCTCTCAAATTAGGCTTAGATATCCTTTGATTACCTCATTCACTTGTAGATATTTAATATGCTCAAGTTTTTTTTAAATGAGAGAGTCTTATCTCTTATTTATACTTTCATGTAGCTTCCTCAAGGGGTTACCTTTTAACCATCTTAACCCACTTTCCTTATTTTAGGGTTAACCCACTTCTAATTTCTCCATTAACTTTATTATTTAAATAATTTATTTTATATTCACTTTGAATTATAGTACACTCATCACTTCACTTTATTATTTACCTTCTAAAATCACTTAAACTATTTTGACTACTTTGACCTTTTGAGGCTTCTAGATGACTAGTGAGAGTTCTCCAACTTCACATGGCCATAACTCTCTAACCATGAGGAGTTATGTGACGTTCCACATACCATTGGAAATGGCATGACATTTACTATCCATATAGAATATTCTTTCCCGCAAATATATTAAAACTCATACCATTATCCATCAAACAAACTTGGGTCCATTACCCAAACCTGGGTTCTCCAACTTCTCATGGCCATAACTCTCTAACCGTGAGGATTTATGTGACGTTCCACATGCCACTGGAAATGTAATAACATGTAATATCCATATAGAATAGTATTACCTTCAAATATATTAAAACTCATACCATTATACATGAAACAACCTCAAGTCCGTTACCCAAACCTTTGTGCTACCGGAATTTGCTACCGAACTTTCTCCAAGGGTTGACATCAATCACTAAGGGTTGACATCAATATACAATATCACTCTCCAATGGTTGACATCAATGAAAACCAACTATCCATCAACCTAAGACAATTGTCTGACAGCATGCACCACAAAATTTTCATTTGGAACGGCAATCTTTAAAACATGTGCACAAGTAGGTAATTCTTTTAACAAATTAAAATTCTCTTCACACTTTGTTGTCCATTCAAATTTGATTCCGTTATTTTGTAAATAAGTGATGGGATGAGAAATCTTAGAGAACTCTACTATAAACCTCCTATAGTATCTGACTAATCCCATAAATTATTTGATTTATGAAACATTCTTGGGTGATGGCCATCCTCTAATGGCTTCAATCTTTTCTGGATCTACTATTATACCTTCTTCTGAAATAATATGCCCCAAATAATGGATTTGTTCTTGGTAAAAAGAACACTTACTAATCTTGGCATAAATATGGTGTTCCCTCAATACTTGCAACACCATCCTCAAGTGATGTTCATGCTATTCCTCGGACTTAGAATAAATAAGTATGTCATCCAAGAACACAATGACAAACTTATCCAGATAATTTTGAATATGGAATTCATTAAGCACATAAATACAGTTGGTGCATTGGTCAGTCTAAATGGCACCCCTACAAACTCATAATGTCCATACCCGGTTCTAAAGGTTGTCTTATTGATGTATTTTTCCTTGATTTTACCTGCTGGTAACCGAATCTTAAGTATATCTTTGAAAATATATTTTCCCCTCTTAGCTAATCAAAGAGGTCATCAATTCTAGGTAGAGGGTATTTTTTCTTCACCGTGGCTTTATTCAACTATCTAAAGTATATACATTGCCTCAATGCTCCATCGTTCTTTTTGAAAAAGAGTATTGGTGCTCCCCAAGGTGAAACACTTGGACGTATGTACCCTTTCTTCAACGACTCTTCCAATTACATGTGTAGTTATTTTAACTGTGGTGTACTCATTTTGTAAGGATTTTTTGATACTAGGGAAGCTCCTGGTACTAAATCAATAGAGAAATATATCTCCCTTTTCAGTGGGAATCCTAGTATTTCTTGGAATACATCTTCTAACTCTTGCAATACTAGAAAATCTTAACGGTTTAGCCCTTTTGTCTTTTCTGGATCTTCCACATGAGTTGAATACAATTGACATCATTTCTTGAAACATCTCTTCAGATCTAAGGTTGAAATCTCCCTTATAGAAATGGGTCTTGGAATTCCTTTCACAGTGCTATGTTTTCCTTCTTCATCAAGACATGTAAATGTCTTGTTATGACAATCTAGGAAAGCATGGTGTTGGTCCAACCAATCCATTTCAATTAGGATGGCATAACATCCTAATGGGATGATATTCATATCAGCATTAGTACTCACTCCATTCAAATTTATTGGACAACCTATGACCATCTCATTGATCTTTCTTTTTGTTCCAGTGGCTAGTTGAACCAAACTTGACTTTGCAAGCCTACTTTTATCTAAATGCAACCTATCCACTATTTTAGGAACAATGTAACAATGGCTTGCTCTTGAATCAATTAAAATAGAAACAAGTTGATTTATTATCTTACCTTCTACTACAATCATATTAGATTGGTATTATTCTTTTTTATCTTCTAAGGCAACATATATTTTTCCCATGTCCTCTATTGTTGTAGCCTCTTAGATGTTGTGCATGGTCTTCACTTTGTCTCCTATGTGAGGGAAATCCTTGTATAAGTGATTTTATTTGCACCCCCAACATTGGATTGGTGGTCTTCCTCTTTTCCCCAAGGAATCTTCTTTCTTCGATTCATGTTTAGAAGATTGATCTTGTTGATTTTTATTAGGGTTGTTTCTGTTGAAAGGAGGGTTGAATCCCTTCCTTCTCTAATCATATTTCTCCTTCTTCTTATCCTTCCAAGATTTCTGCATGGATTTTCTACCCTTGCCATGCTCATACATGTACTTATCCTTCATGATTGTCTCTGTCAAATTCTTAGGCTCATTGTACTAAATATTTTCCTTATAAAATGATGGAAGTCCACTTAAAAACCTTTGTATATTCATGTTTTCATCCTTGACAAATCTTACATACTTCAAAAATCCCAAGAACTTCTTTTCATATTCTGTCATGGTCATACTTCCCAACCTTAATTCAAATAAATATTCCACATTCTTGTCATAGAAGTTCTCTAAAAGGTACTCCTTCTGAAAATATTTATTGAAATTATTCCAAGTGATCCTACTCTCATTTATGTGTTCAATTTGCTTAAGTTGATCCCACCACATAATAGTTTTTCCATGTAAATGGTAAGTGGCAATTCTGGATTCTAGGTTTTATGAGTAGTTATGCAATTGAAAATACCTCCTGATTCTAAGTAGCCATGCTTCAGCATCATCTTCCCTTTATGTTTCACCATCAAAGGATGGTGGCTTAAGCTTCCTCAATTCTCCTTGCAAACTTTCCAATTCATGTGTTCTTCTTTGGTGTCTAAAAAGAGACACTTCTAGACTGCTTATGGAGTCTTCAGATGCATAAAATTTCCTTTTTGAGTAAGGAGGTGAGTAATTTATATGATTCATTATAGCACTTCTTGAATGACCATCTATTCTATGTTTACCTCTTCTTTTATGATATCTTCCTTCTTCCTCATGCCTTGAGTCTGATCCATTCTTTGCTTACATGTGAAACTGATTTAGGCTTTGCATCACTTGATAATTTATCTGATTTTTTTCTCTCATCAACCTCTCATTTATTCTTTGTAACTCTGCACTTCTATTTTCAGGCTTCTCACAATCTGTATTAATGTTTCTTGTTCCCCTTTTCTCTTGTGTCCATTTGATTCTATTTTCATTACCAACACTAATATTTTGACCTTTGGTTTATTTATCATGACTGAAGGCTCCCTCTCCTTCATCCATTTCTTGAATATCCATTCTTATCTTTAACCGGTATGGTTAATATCCCTAATTCTACAAAATGTGCAAGCAACCATTTTGTTAGAATTATGCATATTATAGAAATTTTTCAAAACAATGCTACAGGTCCTTTTTCTACTCAATTCATGAAGAAATATATCATTATTATCCAAATTATAACAATTGAATTTTATTCTCATCCTAATCATATTTCAAACGAATATACTCATGCATCATTTAGATATCTGAGCTGAAAGTTATGACTTCTTGAAAAAACCACTTTCACCCTTTTTGTGCATTTTCTCCACTGGTGCAATTTTATTGAAGTGCCAACTTCTCTCAACTGTGGAAGAAAATATATCATGAAATAAAGAATATTTTATATGAGACATAGTTAAAAATATTGACAAGAAATTCATAAAAACTCTCATATTTTCAAGTCGATATACCAATAAAAAACTACAACAATCTGAAATCTACATCTTTGTCCTTTTTCACCCTTTTTCCAGACTTAGAATTTTTAGCAAAACTAACTATCTCACAATCTGTGCACTTTTGGAAACATTTCACTAAAAAAAAATTGTTTTTATTGATGAGTATACAAAATGTCAAGTACATAAATTTTTCCATTTTTGTAATCTAGGGTCACTTTTCCTCTAAAAATCTCAAAAATCCCCAAAAAGTGGCCCAGAATAGTGGATTTTGGCATATTTCAGCATCTTGATTCCAATCCCTTTAGTATTTATTCAGTTCCTTCATGGGTTATTTTCGTGTCTAATTTATGTACTCTCTCCAACAGTTTTAGCTTACTCTGGACCTTTGCCAATGGTCTAGACCCCAGATGTTTAAAAACAACTATTTTGCATTTTCTAACAAATCCAAGCTGAATTAGACATGGACCCTCTATTACACTTTTGTAGATCTCCTCTCCGTGGAAAAAAACCCATCATTTTCATCTCACTACGACTTAATATTCTCCAGTTATGTCCAAAATAAGAAAATGGCTACAGACTTTGGGTTTTGTTTTTTGAAATTGTGGAACAATTTTGCCTAAGTGTGATCTGCACCATTGATCTCAATCGAAAGCATTCTAGACCGTTTATTTTCTATCTATCGTCAATCAGATATTGAAGAAATATGATTTCTTCTGTGAACCAAACCTTCCCATCGATCTCCCTGATGCCTGTTATAGCATATTTTGACATAGTCCATGCAACTTACTCTGATGGCCTTCCATTTACCTCTGTAGAAATCATCTCCCCCTTTTCTATGCACTCCAGAGCTAAAAATACTCAATTTTATACATGGACACGACCTCCTAGTTATAAAGTGCGTGTATGTACGCGGGTTTTTCCACTACAGCCTGCTTACATCGGGTTTGATGCTCAAAAATTTAAAATTGCATCGAGTTTCCGTGTCATGTCATGAGATTTGTAATCCTTGACCTTCCCTATACTGGAAACGCTCTGAATCGGCCCTTCAATTCCATTTGGAGGCTATAAATTGATCCATATCCAAGCCTTGAGGATACACACTTCATCATTGAGAGCAAAGACACTCTGGAGAAATTTCACCTCAATTGAGCATGCATCCCTTTGTCCTTGAAAGTATGAACTTCTTGTGTCCAGCCCCCAAACTCTTCCAATATTGTGATGGAGAACCTCATTGACTCCTACATTTGAGCTTGCCTTTGTGGAGGATTGAAGTGGTGTAGGCCCAGCTAGAGGGACTTAGTTTCTCATTTCCAATATGTGTCGTTACATAAGTTTTTCACTTATGTACTTTTATTGATTACATTAATAGAAATGCTCTTTTCTCATCCAATTGATATCTTGAAAATATTTATATTGTTGTCCATGGGCGTATTTGTTATGTAGGTTAATGGATTATGTTGATTTATATGCTAATAGTATATATGAATACCACATGCGTGTCTGTCTTAGTTGTTGAAGACAATTTGCATGTGTAAATCTTTGGATCGTGTGCTCAATGATGGTTTTCTTCAGACGTCTGGATGAGGTAGGATTCTAGCCTTCTCTTGCTAGCATTTCATTTATATAGGATACTTGAGATTAGATTTGATTACTCAGTGCCATTCCATATGTTATGGTTTGTATAGATTTTAACCTTGTACAATTATTTACTGCAAACAGATTTTCAGTAAAAGAACAGAAAATATACAATGGAAAATACAAACATTACACAGAGATTTTTCCCCTGGAAACCCAATCCGGGAAAACAAGCATAATTTATATTCATTCATTGTGATACATTGTTTACAATATAATATACATATAGGAGCCAGCAGCATCCAAAACCCTAACCTAATGACCTAGATTAGTCAACAACCCTAATTCCTTAACTGAAAATAGAAATCCATTGGAAAAATGCACATGCCGAAAAATCGCCCAACAATGGACATGAAAATCAAGGAGACACGAAAAATGAGGCAAAAAAATGTGACACATTTCCCGAGGAAAAAAAAATCTTGAGGGCGCTGCCCCCGAACCCCCGCGAAGGGGGGATATCACCCCCACAAACTCCCAAGGGGGAGCCTAGCAAACCCCCCCTAGCTATTCATGCAAATAATATAACACGTACCCAACATTCTCCCAATTGTTCTTTTCTTTGCATACATGGGGTTGCAGGGTTACATAGTCAACAATCCAGGGCAGCAATGCCCATAGAGCCTCTACACCAAGAGAACTTCTCAATGCTCATAGATTTTGTTAATGAAACTGCAACATTATTCAAAGTGTCCACCTTCATCTGTAAACACTTTCTTTTTGTCAACCATGTCTCTCACAAATTCATATTCAATATCAATATGTTTTGTCTTTGAATGATAAGACAGGTTCTTCACCAGAAAAATTGCACTTTGACTGTCACAATCTATCCTTACAGCTTGTTGTACCAACCCAATACTTGAACACAATATTTGTTGTTGGAAGATTGGTTGTTTTCATT
>JZKD02S1997997.1:120804-156386 GCA_000966675.3 Picea glauca
ACTCTTATACTATTGTTCATTGCTCATTGGATATAATTGAATGGTTTAAGTATAAGTTGA
This sequence comes from Picea glauca, assembly GCA_000966675.3. Taxonomy (NCBI): domain Eukaryota; kingdom Viridiplantae; phylum Streptophyta; class Pinopsida; order Pinales; family Pinaceae; genus Picea; species Picea glauca. Next base: position 120,865 of record JZKD02S1997997.1, read on the forward strand.
AAAAGGTTTTAAATTTTACTTGATACTGATTCACCCCCCTCTCAGTATCAACAGTCGAGTCATCACCTAGGAAAACATTACCTCCATCATACTTTTCGTATTCACAAAACTACTCCCTGTGGCGAATCATCTAAAAAGATGCACCTGATTCAACCAACCATGCCTCAATATCTACATGTGTTCTTGAAGAATCCAAGTACACATCCCCTCCTTCTTCCTTAGAGTTATTTTCTTCTGTAGAATAAGATTCTTCAGATCCCTTATTTTTCTCAAATTTGGATCTACACTGCTTCTTGTAGTGCCCTTCTTTTCCACATCTCCAGCATAATTTACAAACTTTCCAAAAGATTTAGATCTACCCTTGGACTTAGATATCCCACTTGAGGACTTATATCTATTTATTTCCTGGGAGAATCCTCTTGCAAATAATGCATCTGTGTTATGTCCTTCCATGTTATTTCGTCTAATATCCTCCGACAACAAGGATGATACCACTTCATCAAACTTCAAGGTAGTTGTATTACTACCTATGGCCACAACCAGACTATCCCACGAGTCTAGTAAAGAGAACAGTAAACTGGTACACTTATCTTCATCTGTAATTTTAATCTTAATAGATACTAACTGACTTACCACAGTAATGAAGGTGTTGAAATGCTCTTCCACCGAGTCCCCATCTCTCATCCTTGGGTTGTACATCTTCTTTCTCAGGAATAGTTTATTTACTAGGGACTTAGACTGATACAACTTCCCCAACTTATCACATAAATTCTTGGTTGTATTTTCCTATGACACATTTAGTAATATTGAATGTGAGAGACACAGTCGAATTGTGCTCTTCACCTTTCGATCCAACTTTTTCTAGTCATCTGTTGAAGTTTTTGTAGGTGCGGTACTTAGATCCACCGCGATCCACTGATCTTCTTCCACCAACAGATCTTCCATATTGAGCTTCCACATCTCAAAAATTTTCCCATTAAACTTCTCGATCTCCATTTTCAAAACTACTCGCCATTTATTTTCACCTGAAAAATCTATACCACAGATCTCCCACTGTAACAAGGCTTATCACAATCATGAGACAAACCCTTGACCACAAAGGTGTCCCGACTCCCCCTTAAGCCAACAAATCTCTGATACCAAATGTAGATTTTAACCTTGTACAATTATTTACTACTAACATATTTCCAGTAAAAGAACAGAAAAGATACAATGGAAAATACAAACATTACATAGATATTTTTCCCCTGGAAACCCAAACTGGGAAAACCAGCATATTTTATGTCCATTCATTGTGATACATTGTTTACAATAAAATATACATATAGGATCCAGCGACATCCAAAACCCTAACCCAATTACCTGGATTATTCAACAACCCTAATTCCTTAACCAGAAATAGAAAACCATCGTCAAAAACCATGTGTCAAAAAACCGTCCAACAATGGAAACAAAAATCGAGGTGACACGAATAATGAGGCAAAAAAATGAGACATGTTTCCCTAAGAAAAAAAAATTCTCTGGGGCGCATAGGGAACCCCCCCAATCTAGTCATGCAAAGAATATAACACATACCCAACATTCTCCCACTTGTTGTTTTCTTTGCATACACAAGGTTACAGGGTTACATAGTCAACAATCCAGGGCAACAATGCCCATAGATCCTCTACACCAAGAGAACTTCTTAGTGCTCACAAATTTTGTTAATAAATCTGCAACATTCTTCAAAGTGTCCACCTTCATCAACAACACTTTCTTTTCTTAAACCATGTCTCTCACAAAGTGATATTGAATATCAATATGCTTTGTCTTGAATGATAAGTCGGGTTCTTCGCCAGAAAAATTACACTCTGGCTGTCACAATCTATCCTTATAGCTTGTTGTACCAACCCAATACCTTAATGCAATATTTGTAACCATATTGCTTCCTTACTTGCATGAGTGGCTGCCATGTATTCATCTTCTATAGTTGAAAGTGTCATTTCAGCCTGTCTTTTTCTCCTCTAAATAGGTTAAACACATACCCTCTTGTAGATCTCCTACGATCCAAATCTCCATCCCAGTATACATCCACAAATCCATGTATGTCCAATACTCTGTCCAATCCTGGTCTACCTTGGTAGCACAATCCACAGTGTTGGCCCTTGACCAAGTTTTGGAGAACCTTGGTCGTGTTTGACAATTTTTGGGACTTCGACAGGCTGGTCGAAGACGAAGCACCAAGCGAAGTGGAGATCGCAGGATCTCGCCCCCTTTTGTGAGATTTTTGGGATTAGGGTTTATGTAATGGGTATGGGATGTCGGCCCATGGTTTTACCCATGTTTAGGCCCCATTTGTAATGTATAAATGGATATCTAGGTGATGTAAGAAGACATGGTACAGAGACCTAGTAGAATCGGCTTTGTGCGGAGCTAGAGGCTTTGTCCATGCTATGTGTTAAGACTTGTAGAGATAAGTGCAAGTGATTGTAAGAAGTTGGTGTGCAGACTGTGTAAGAAGGCTTTATGTTGTGACCTAACTAGGGGAAGGAGGATCTGGCGAGGTGCGTGCAGATCTCATGTCCTATGTGGATTTGGTTTTGTGGCTCTGTCCATTGAAAGAAGATAATAAAGAGAAGAAGAGTTGGTGGACGTAGCCCCACGTTGGGGGTGAACCATGTATATCCTATGTTGTGATTGTTTTGTGTCATTAATGTGATTTATGCTTAGTGTTGAATATTTTTGTATGTTATATGCATTTGATATAGTAGCTTAGTGCTTAAAAACTTGGATGAATGCTAGATATATTGATGTTATGTGCTAAATGGTCATATATGCTTAGATCTTGTTAAATATTGCATTGTTATGTAATTAGGGTTTTACCTGCGATGTGAATAAAGGGTTAAAGATTAATGAATGTTAACTGCTAAGTGTTATGTTAAAGCATTGAGATCACAGATCTGTGTCCCAGCTAGGTTGCAGACACTTGAGTCCTGGAACCCCCCTACCTCTACCTCGGGTGAGACTACATTTGCTTCGCAGGTGTTGCCAAAAGGGCCAATAGTTAGGGTTTTGATGGTGTGTTGTTGAAGCATTGAACCCTGGGTCTACCCCTGTGCCAACAAATGGTTCCGTTGTCGGGACCTGAAACTGTGCTTGCTGGGAACTGAGGAAAAGATAAATCTCTATGCGTAGATCTATGGTTGTAGTGCACAGTACTCTACTTGATTTGTGAAGCTATGTTCTAAGAAGAGAAGCATGATCTGAAGAAAAGAGGTAATATCTTAAAGCTTTGTGCTCTGATAAAGGTAATATAAGTGAAAATTTTAGTTTCGAAAGAATGGATCTAGGTATATTTGATAAATTGTATCCTAGTCTGAAAACTAGGGCATGGCTAGAAGAAAGAAGATATGATATGAATAGATCTGATAAAAATAGTGAAAGATATGCTATCCCTATGCATAGAAAGAATTTTTGGACTAACAAGTGGATGCAGGATCCTAGAAAGAATTTTTCACAAGTCTATCACTATGATCCCAATGCACATTATAGAAAAGGTTGGGGATCGTTTAAGAGAAAGAGAGGATTGACATTATGTTATAATTTCAGAAGACCGAGACATCTTTCTAAGGAATGCCCTGGTAGAATCCCTATTTTCCTTTTTTGTAAAGCTATTGGACATGAAGTTTTAGATTGACCTAGAATGATTTCTAAAGTTGAGAAGATAAACATGAGACAAGAAGACCATGAGGAAGGTCAAGAGACTAAGAATATGCTAAATAACCAGAAAGAATCAGAGGCTATATTATTGCAGATGAAAGAAACACTGAATGATCACAGAGAAATTATTTTATCAAAGATTTTAAAAGAGAAAGACTGCATCGAAACAAGAATAGGAGACTTCGACATAGACTTTGTATTGGATGCAAAAACACAGGTAAACATTATGGTAGAAAGTACTTGGGAAATATTAGGGAATCCTACTATGATTCCTTCATTAGGAGGAATAGGATTGTTTAAAGGAAATTCGATAACCCTATGTGTAAGACTTGCCCATGTACCTATGATTGCTCATGGAACATCGACAGAAGAAGAATTCAAGGTCATTAAGTTTGTTGAGAACAGCACTCCCTTTGCACTTTTGTTACGAAAGACTTGGATCGAGAGAGATCAGATCTGAAGGAGAGAAGAAGAGGAAGCTATAGAACAGAAAAAGCAAGAATTAATGGATTTCATGGCTAAGAGAATAGCACACTTAATAAAAGAACAAGAGGACAAGTCGAAGTAACACTAGAGACTTATAGTTGTCGAAGTTGAAAGAACACAAGAAGGATTAAAGAACCTATCCATGCAGGAGAGTAGAGCACCTACTCCAGAAACAGTAAGAGAAGAAGTATTATCCTCGAGCCTTGGGAAAGATCCTCAAAAGCGCAAAGTTACTATGCTAAGAAAGGATAAGAACAAGAATGGAAAGAGGAATCCAGAGACTCGGATCACAGGAAAGAAAGCTAGAAATCTCAATAAGAGGAAAGCAAAGCTAGAAAAATTGCAAGAGGTTCTAGAGAGGACTTCATAGAAGGAAGGCTTGCAGAACTTGAACCTCACTGGAATAGGAGAACAACACAGACTAGCACTTCTCCATGGAGAATAAATATGACCGTTGGAGGCATCCTGACCGTTAGAACGACACTCCAGAACGGCTAGAAATGAAGTTATTGCCAAAACGTTCACCACTGGACTGTTGGGACCGCGCCATAACGGATGGGATTATATTGGTCAAGGAATTCCTACCCATTAGAGGAGTCTATTACGATGTTAGCTATTTATCCTGTCGAATGTTGCACCGAGGACACTTTTGCAAATTCTGATTATCTGAACCCACGGAGAAATAATCGCTTTTGCGCAGTGCTTATTGTATTGTAACCTCACCATCCATTATGCTACCTTGATTATTTTTTCATCGACCCGGGATATTTGATATTAAGCGTGTATGTCAGGCAACTTTAGCACAGTAGAAAAAATCATTGAAGAAGTACTCATAGACCTCATGGCTGAGAAGGTCCTATCCGCGGGAGTACAAGCCTCATCGACAAGAGGAGTGCAAGCATCCCCATCAACTGCACATCAATCTAGGCCCTCCTGAACTGCGACAGAGAAGAGAAGCAAGCATCACGATGACTTAGACAATGTGAAGCTCATACCGACAATCCTGCCTAACTATATCCCACCTCTAGCCGGTGCGGTTAGTCGTGATACCGTCCCGAGGGACTTCGACTATACACTGATTATTGCATACCTCCCGAAGGGGATACGCATAGTTGGACTGCAATTAGGACATATTATGACACTAAATATCATTGACTTCAACTTAGTATACCACAAGAACTATGGCATGCTCGCACCACACAAGTATTTGACAAAAACAAAGGGGAAGAAGTCGAATTTAATCCCCCAGCCGCTGACTATGGACATCGCGAGGTCCACCATCCTCAATGTGATGAAGATACCACACTTCAGCAGACATTAGGAGGTTAACATGTGCATTAAATTCATCTTGTAATGCTACCATGGTGGTTACCTATGGCTAGATCGACGCATCATAGTAGATATGATGTTGATCTATCGGATCATTGGATTAAGCATGCAAGGACCAGATCCCCAGAATTTTTACCCAGGGAAGGTTGCAGATCGCGCCCTAGCGCAACGCATAAAATAAACCTACAGCGATGTGGATAAAGGGAAGCGGGGCTACAAGGCATCCTCCATCCAAAATGGCACAGTGCACCTAGCCTTCTAGTTGATCGTTGGTAAGCTCATCAGAAAGAACAGGCCAACACAGGTCATGGGGTTTGTCGTCGACCTCATAGGAAAATGTGTTGAAGGGATGCAAATGGACTGGGCAAGCTACCTCTTCAACCAGTTAGAGAAATACTACCACGAAGCTTAGGATCAGGGTTGTGAGTTCCATTTTAGTTGGTTGATGATCCTCATTTCCTTCATTGCTTGGGAGATGTTGGAAGGAGAGACCTTCCCTGTAATTGAGTCGTCTGAACCACTAGCTGCGAAGTTTACTGTGCTATGTTATTTGAGCGACATGGTGAAGCATTGGCAGTCAAATGTGGTGTTCCACACCTATTATCTACAACTGAAGAGGGCCATTGAATCATTCCCTCACATGACCTCAAACACTCTGCATAGGTTCAGGCCACTTGCGAAGTTCCACGCAGACAGCCACTTCATCTATATCACTATGTGCGGACACGAACACAAAGAAGATCTCCAGTCCTATTACAAACTCACAGAGGAGGACATGTAAGAAATAACCAAGGAATGGCTTGCAGAGTTCCTTGTATCAGTCGAATAGACAGAACTCTTTGACCCTAACCTCATCAGAAGTCCTGTAGTCACTCATGAAGAATATGATGCACCCAGTAGCAGTAGGAAGAAAAATAAGGAAGAGGTACAGGAATTGAGCAGCGCATCAAAGGAAACTACACCAGATTCACCTGAAGGAGGAGGAGGTGATGAAGTATACAAAGAAGAGTACGAAGGGGAAGAAAACAAATAGGATCATGGTGAAGTAACACCGCCTAAGGATCCCATCACAGAGGCTAAGACATCCAAGAAAAGAAAGGGTTCCCCGAAGAAACCTTCATCATGAAAGAATTCAAAAGCCAATAAACCTCCATTTCAAACTTTGCTCACGGTAGATGATATTGACCTCATCATCGTCATTGTATCAGATACCTCAGAGGACATTTTGCAGCAAAGCAAAGACAAACAAGAGACAATGTTTGATAGGATCGAGGCAAATCTCAAAGGGGTACAGCATGCTCTTTATTCAAGCCACGCAATGTCTATTGCGTCGTTGTCAGCAGGGGACATAGAAGTAGGAAATGAGCCTACCTAGCTACGTAGATTAGCAGACTCGACCAAGGCTCACCTTCATCGGGTCCATGAGGAAAAGGAATAGGTCACAGTGGCATTAAAGCAAGCAAAATAAGAAGCCCTAGAGAAATGTCGGATTGCACAGCAAGAGAAAGATGACCTCCAGGCAAAGTTTGCAGAGGATAAAGCATAGATCTAGAAGGAAAATGAATAGTTGCTCACAGAGCAGATGGGAGTCAAGGAGGCAGTCACTAGAGCACTTCACTTTGTGTTAAGCCTCGCACAGGTAGAAGAAGACATAGTGGAGATTCAAGTAGAGAAGCTTGATGAAGCCATTCAGCAACTTTAAGCAAGAGTGGTCGAACTAGAACTGTAATCCATGCCAAGCACTCCATAGGAAGTGTGAGATCAGAGGGAATATGTTTCTCGGAGCATGGTAGAAAGAATCAAGGCATTGGCCTTAGAATGCAATAAATTAAGCAGTCGAAGTGTGCAGACCTATGAGCGCCTTGCAGAAGACCCAAAACTAAGGACATTGGAGTCACAGCTCCAGGAGGAAAAGCAACAAGCAGTGATAGTACAAGCATAGTTGAAGCTGATGTCAACAGTCGAGAGGATGAAAAGGTCCCCGGAACAACGCACCATTCAGTAATAGGTCCATGCCATCCAGAGTAAAGTCATGAAAGTGACCCAGAGGCTACAGCCAATGCAGGATGAAGCATGCACACTTTTTGAGGAGATTGAGGGAAAAGGTGCACAGCTAGAAATAGTAGTCACCACAGTGGAATAGAGATTGGAAGGACTAGTGATCAAGAAATTTATTTAGCATTTCATCGAGCAAGAGGCTCTGTCTAAGCAGTAGGTCGAAGCATCTTGAGCCAAGATCGAGGTCTTCAAAGTAGAGTTTCCCAAATCAGAGTGACTTGGGACAAGTCACAGGTGAGTTTTGGGGGCTTGTTGGCCCTCGACAAAGTTTTGGAGAACCTTGGTCATGTTTGACCATTTTTGGGACTTCGACAGGCTGGTCGAAGGTGAAGCACTAAGTGAAGTAGAGATCACGGGATATCACCCCCTTTTGTGAGATTTTTGGGATTAGGGTTTATGTAACGGGTATGGGATGTCATCCCATGGGTTTACCCATGTTTAGGCCCCATTTGTAATGTATAAATAGATATCTAGGCGATGTAAGAAGACATGGTAGAGAGACCTAGTAGAATCAGCTTAGTGCGGAGCTAGAAGCTTTGTGCATACTATGTGTTAAGACTTGCAGAGCTAAGTGCAAGTGATTGTAAGAAGCTGGTGTGCAGACTGTGTAAGAAGGCTTTGTGTTGTGACCTAACTTGAGGAACGAGGATCTGGCGAGGTGTGCATAGATCTCCTATCCTATGTGGAGTTGGTTTTGTGGCTCTGTGCATTGAAATAATATAACAAAGAGAAGAAGAGTTGGTGGACGTAGCCACATGTTGGGGGTGAACCACGTATATCATGTGTTTTGATTGCTTTGTGTCATTAATGTGATTTATGCTTAGTGTTGAATATTTGTGCATGTTCAATGAATCTGATATAGTATCTCAGTGCTTAATAACTTGGATGAATGCTAGATCTGTTGATGATATGTGCTAAATGGTCAGATATGCTTAGATCTTTTTAAATATTGTGTTGTTCTGTAATTAGGGTTTTACTTGTGATGGGAATAAAGGGTTAAAGACTAATTAATGTTAACTACTAAGTGCTTTGTTAAAGCATTGGGATCACATATCTATGTCCCACCTAGGTTGCAGACACTTGAGTCCTGCAACCCCCCTTGCCTCTACCTCGAGTGAGACTTCATCTGCTTCGCAAGTGTTATTGAAAGGGCTGGTAGTTAGTGTTTTGTTGGTGCGTTGTTGAAGCATTGAACCCTGTGTATTCCCCTATGCCAACACATGGCTAGTAGTGCCATGCAAATACCTGAAAACCCTTTTTATTGTTGTCCAATGCTCCTTCCTTGGTTTTAATATATGCCTCCTCAAAACTCTCATTGCATGTGCAATGTCCGGTCCAATACAGACCATTGCATACATCAAACTACCAACTTCACTCACATATGGAACACGAGACATTTCCTCCTCCTCTTCTTGTGTCTTGGGACACTGATCCGCAAATAACTTTACACCAACAGGAATAGGGACCTTGACCGGTTTACATTTATGCATAATAAACCCCTGGAATATTGTCTCGACATATTTTCTCTAATTTAACCAGAGTTTCCTCTTTTTCCGATCTATTTTAATTTCCATGCCCAAAATCAAATTTGCAGCACTGAGATCCTTCATGTCAAATTTAGAGGACAACTGAGTTTCTAGATCCTGGATAATCTCCTTGTTGTTTCCTATCAGCAACATGCCATCCACATACAAGACCAAATAAATCAAATGATCACCAGTTAATTTAAAATACACATAGTGATCCTATTTGCTTCTTGTGAAGCAAGGTCCTAGCATATAATTATCAAAGTTTTGATACCACATCCTAGGTGATTGTTTTAAACCATACAGGGACTTTTTCAACTTGCATACCAGCTCCTTCTTTCCCTTCACAGAAAATCCTTTTGATTGCTTCATATAGATTTCTTCTTTTGTATCCCTATGTAGGAATGTTGTCTTCGCCTCCATCTATTCTACTTCAAAATCGAATGTAGCAGCAATAGATAACATAAATCTTATAGAAGATAACTTGTCAACAGGAGAAAAAATCACACCAAAATCAATTCCCTCAAACTAGGAATAACCCTTTGCTACTAACCGAGATTTGTATTCCTCCACTTTGCCTTTGATATTCAACTTTTTTTAAATACCCATTTGCTTCTAATGGGATTTATTCCAGTCGACAAATCCACTAGATCCCAAGCCTCATTCTTATACAAGGATACCATTTCTTCATCCATTGTCTTTTTCCATAGTTTTCCATCCTCTGAATCCACTACCTCCCTGACAGTTCTACGAGCATCATCAGTAATAGAGAAAGAAAATTTTGAATGGAAACCAAATGGAGTATACTTTTCCAGTAGTCATATTTAACGAACCGATCTTCTCAATATTGGAGTATGAGGATCATCTTCTTCTGATTCTTTTCCTTTTGTAGAGTCTGATTCATCATCCTTTTCAAACTCTATTTTCTCTAGTTCTTCCTTACTTGGTAGGAATTCATGTTTAACAACATCCTTCATTTCTCTAAATACCACATCTCGACTATACACAACCTTCTTAGTTTTGGGTTTCTAAATATTATAACCTTTGAGACCATCTTTATACCCAATAAAGATACACTTTTCAGCCTTCTTATCTAACTTACTCATGTGTTCCTTTGGAACATGAACATGGGCCTCACAGCCAAATACCTTTAGATGTGTGAGAGAAGGTTTCTTACAAGTCCATACCTCTTATGGAGCCTTTTCATGCAGCATTGATTAGGGTGATCTATTGACCAGGTAACATGCAGTACCCATTGCCTCTGCCCAAATTCTTTCCCTAACTCAGCACCACTGAGCATGCACCTTGTTTTTTCCATCAACGTCTTGTTAATCCTTTTGGAAACTCCATTCTATTGAGGTGTATATGGAGTATTATTCTCCCTTTCTATACTGCACTTCTTACAGAATTATTCAAATTCATTCTCGTAGAACTCTCCACCATTATCTGTCCTCGGCACCTTAATTATTTTCTCTGTTTGATTCTTAACAAGAGCCTTAAACTCTTTAAACCAGTCAAATACTTTAGATTTATTCCTGAGGAAATATATCCAATTATTCCTCGAGAAGTCATCTATAAATGAGACATAGTGCACAAATTTTCCCAATGATGGAACCGACACAGGTCCAAACACATCACTGTGACCTAGCTGTAAAATTCCTTCTTCCCGCATTGCACCATAGGGGAATCTTACCCGATTTTGCATCCCATATACAAAATGTTCACATAAATCAAAATCCAAAGAGCAGATAGACATACCTTCAATCATACCTTTACCGTGTAGTATTCTAAGACCCTTCTCTCCAATATTCCCCAGTTTGTGATGCCACATCATAATGTTTTCTTTTGAGACTGTAGGAGTTCTTTCTTCTTCAACTCCAATATCAAGAACAATGGAAATATTACACCCATCACTGATAGTGATTCCTTGTAGCTTATACATAGTTTCAAACCAAGCTCCCTTTAACAGCACCATTGCTCCTCAAACCATCCTGCAAGTTTCCATTTAAAATATTTTTTTTACTCCTACATCATCCATTTTGCTTATAGAAATCAAATTTCTGGCTAATCTTGGGATGTGCAGAACACCAGGTAGTCTTATAATAGTTCCATCTATGAGCCTCAACTTGTCTTTTCCTCAACCTATGATTTTGGTTGTCGAGTCATCACCTAGGAAAACATTACCTCCATCATACCTTTCATATTCACATAACCACTCCCTGTGGGGAGTCATATGGAAATATGCACTTGATTCAACCAACCATGCCTCATGATCTACATGTGTTCTTGAAGAATCCAAGTACACATCCCCTCCTTCTTCCTTGGAGTTATTTTCTTTTGTAGAAGAAGATTATTCAGATCCCTTCTTTTTCCCAACTTTGTATCTACAATGCTTCTTGTAGTGCTCTTCTTTTCCACATCCCTAGCATAACTTTACAAACTTTCCAGGAGATTTATATCTACCCTTAGACTTAGATCTCCCACTTGAGGAATTAGATCTATTCTTTCCTAGGAGCATCCTCCTACAAATAATGTATCTATGCTATGTCCTTCCATGTTCTTTCATCTCACCTCCTCTGACAACAAGGATGAGACCACTTCATCAAACTTCAATGTAGTTGTATTACTACCTATGGCCAAAAACAGACTATCCCATGAGTCTGGTAAACAGCACAGTAAACTGATACACTTATCTTCATCTGAAATTTTTCTCTCAATAGATACTAATTGACTTACCACAATATTGAAGGCATTGAAATGCTCTTCCACCAAGTCTCCATCTCTCATCCTCGGGTTATACAACTTCTTTCATGGGACTAGTTTATTTACTAGGGACTTACATTGATACAACTTCCCCAACGTATCCCATAAATCATTGGTTTTAGCTTCCTATGACACATTTTGTAATACTGAATCTAAGAGACACAATCGAATTGTGATCTTTGCCTTTCAATCCAACTTTTTCCAGTCATATGTTGAAGTTCTTGTAGGTGCGGTACCTAGATCCACCGTGATCCACTGATCTTTGTCCACCAACAAATCTTCCATATTGAGCTTCTATGGCTCAAAAATTTGCCCATTAAACTTCTTGATCTCCATTTCTGAATTGCTTTCCATTTATTTTCACCTGAAAAATCTATACCATAGATCTCCCACTATAACAAGGCTTATCACAGTCCCAAGCCAAACCCTTGACCACAAAGGCATCCCCCTAAAGCCAACAAAGCTCCAATACCAAATGTAGATTTTAAACTTGTACAATTATTTACTGCAAGCAGATTTTCAGTAAAAGAACAGAAAAGATACAATGGAAAATACAAACATTACACAGAGATTTTTCCCCTGGAAATCCAAACTGGGAAAATCAGCATATTCTATATTCATTCATTGTGATACATTGTTTACAATACAATATACATATAGGATCCAGCGGCATCCATAACCCTAACCCAATGACCTGTATTATTCAACAACCCTAATTACTTAACCGGAAATAGAAAACCATCGGCAAAAACCATGTGTCTAAAAACCGCCCAACAATGGACACAAAAATCGAGGTGACATGAAATCGAAGTAAAAAAATGAGACATGTTTCCCTAAGAAAAAAAAATTCTCGGGGGGTGTTGCCCCTGAACCCCCGTGCACTTAGCGCAACATAGAAAACACTAGGTCTAGTCATGCAAAGAATATAACACATACCCAACAGTTTTCCCCTAGCCATAGAGAGATTTTCCTCATAACAGAATTAGCAACTCCACTAGGGAGATCTCATTTTTGGGGGTATTGGGTGTTTTTCTGCTTTATTTGATCTTTGTTTGCCTGATTTTCTCTATCATTTGTTGCTTGATAGCATATATTTTTCCTTGTATCTGAGTTTATTGGCTTAACCCTTGCCCAGGAAGTGTCTTCCTTGACATACGTAGGATTTCCCTTGACAGGGTGCGTACATATGTGGGCTATCTTCCTTTAGGGTGTAAATGTGTTGAACCTTCACATAATAGATCTAGTTGGGAATTGGCATACACAATTGCAAAGAAAATAGAAGACAAGATAAATAGGAGAGAAAGAATGGAAGAATTCTCATTAACCAAATGAATGAATGATAATTTACACATGATATACTCTGTATAACTAAACCATTTTGCACTGGAGGAGAAGCCAATGCACCATAGTAGTGGTCTAGAGTTATCTAGACACACACTAGCAGTTACAGGAGTAAACCACCACTTAGTCTAGTCTCTCGGGCAGTTACGGGAGTGAACTTCCACCTAGCTGAGTTAACTAGTCTATCAATCTTCAGTTAACTGACTAAAACATAGTGAAGTGAGGAGGAGATCAGGGAATCATGGGTAATGCGCTAATCTGGTGATGATCCCAAGGAAAATGAGCATTAGTTGGTGATGATCCTAATGATGCATGGTGATAATCCCAACGTAGCATCTATACTCCACTCAAATGATCAAACTAAAGTGAAAACTGAAGAGAATATTCTCCCTAGAGGAATATTCTTCCTAAAATATAGGAGACTGAATAATGACTAATAAACATAGGAAAAACCTTAGGAAAAAAAAATCCTAGGTGTGTGTGAAGTAACTCCAACACCCCCCTGAACATCACTATGGTGAAAATAAAGAATGGGTCCCGACAACGAGGCCATGTTAGGTATCCAAATACAAAAGATACATTGAAATAAAGAGAGGAAAGAAGGAAAACCTCATGGGAACCCCCCGCCCTCAAAGTAAATGTATGTAAAAAGAAGAACTAACCATTGTTAGGCAATTGTTTCCTTCACTCAAAGACGATTGTGCAGAGAATGGAACTTCTGCTCAGTGAAGGTCTTGGTGAAGATGTCTACAGTCTATTATGTTGAAGGATAAAAATGTGAGTTGATGATCCCCTCATGTACTAAGTTATGGATGTGGTGCATGTGGATCTCGATGTGCTTCATCCACTACCTCTGAACCGGATCTCTGCATAACTTCAGAGTGCTCTGGTTGTCACACCAAATGACGATCAGTCGATGAATCTAAATGCCAATTTAGTGAGAAAATTTTGTAGCCACATAGCCTGAATGGTTATTTTAACTACCCCTATGTACTCTGCCTTGGTAGAAGATAGAGAAATAGAAGCATGCTTCTTGCTCGACCAACAGATAGGCCCGGAACCAAGACTAAGTGAGTAACCAGATGTGGAATTGAGATCAATGTTATCTCCAACCCAGTCAGAATCAGTGAACCCAATGAGGTTCAATGTAAAGTTTTTTGAATAGTGAACCCAATGAGGTTCAATGTAAAGTTTGTTGAATAGTGAATCCCAAAGGTGATGGTGCCCTGTATGTATCGAAGGATATGCTTCGCAGCCTTCCAATGTAGCTCATGCATCTCCTGCATGAACCTGGAGACTGTGCCAACTGCATAGGAGAATTATGGTCTGGAGTGTGTGATATACAACAAGCTCCCCACTAGTTGTCTATACAGTGTGTTGCCAACTAGTGGAGTGTCCCCTCCATCCTCAAGTTTGACTCCTGATACGAAAGGAGTCGGAGCAGACTTGTAGTCTTTCATGTGAAATATCTCAAGGAGATCGCGTGCATACTTGGCCTGAGACAGTTTGATTCCATATGCATCCTGACTGATCTCGATTCTAAGGAAGAAGTGTAGTGGACCCATGTTAGCAGAATCCTCTTGGCTACAGCAATCGTTGAAGTTGAGCAAATGGTGAAGTATAGCAAACGGTGATCAACAAATCATCAACATACAGAACTAGGAGTAGAAGTGAGTCAGTCGTCCTGGGCATGTAAACATTCGGGTCTGACTTACAATGTAAAAAGTTATGTGACAGTGGGTAGGAGTCCATCTTGGCATACCATTCCCTTGGAGCCTGCTTGAGGACATAAAGAGACTTCTTCAGTCGACAGACAAAAGATGAATCTTTCATAAATCCCTGGGGTTGCTCCATATATATCTCCTCAGATTGATCATCATGAATAAATGCATTCTTCACATCCATCTGATGGACTTCCCATCCCCTAGTTGCCACAATGGAAAGTTCCAAAGGTATGGAATCCATATTCACTATTGGAGCAAAGGTCTCATCATAGTCAATGCCATGCATCTATTGAAAGCCTTTGGAAACTAACCTGACTTTGTATCTGCTAATTTGTCCATCCATTAGGCTCTTGGTCCTATAAACCCATTTTCACTTGACAAGTTTCCTTCCTGAAGGAAGGGGAACTAGATCCCAAGTATGGTTCTCGAGGAGGAAGTTGTACTCCTCCTGCATGGTAGATTCTCAAAATGGATTTCCAGCAGCCTCACCATAAGACTGTGGATCTAAAGACTGAACCAAGAAAAGATTCATGGGTGTCAATGGTTCAGTGGAAGTGAGTGCAAGAGGAGGTTCCTCAAAATCAAATTGAGTCCTCCTAGTATCAGTTGGATCCCCAATAAGATCCCCTTCATCCTGAATAGTATCCTAAGCCCACTTAAGCCTCGGATTTGGCTCTACATCTGCATCTACATGCACTAAATCTGCATCTGATTGTACTGAATATGTATCTGGATCATCTGAATCCTATGAATTGGAACTCTCATCTAAAGAAGAGTCGGCATGTGCATGCTCATCATCATTGACAAGTGGAAGAACAAAGGTTTTTTCATATGGTTGTTGAGGTACATACGAGACACTTTCCTCAAATTGGACACTTCACTCAATGATGAGCCAGTCTGAGGAAATATCAATAAGTTTGTATCACTTCACATCGTCAAGGTATCCAACAAAGATACACTTTGTTCTCTATGGATCAAGTGCCTTCCTCTTTTCAAAGGGAATCAGAGCCCATGCACGTGAACTGAAAATACGGAAGTGGGTCACTTTCGGTTTGAGGCCGCTCCAATCCTTGTAGGGGGTCTTATCCTTGACAGATCTATGGGGAGATCTATTTTTTATATAGGTTGCACAATTAACTGATTTGTCCCATAATATTTGTGGAAGTGACTTTGCATGTAGCATGCAATATGCCATCTCTTTTAGAGATCTATTTTTCGGTTCAGCAACTCCATTTTGTTGTGGATTATAGGGAACTGTGTGCTACAAATAAATCCCTACCTCATGAAAAATATATTGGATCTCATGGTTGACATACTCTCCCCCATTATCAGTTCGAAGGATTTTGATTTTCTTTCCTGACTGTGTCTCAAAAAGGGCTTTGAAATCTTTGAGTTGTCGAAAGACCTCTGATTTTTTCCTGAGAAAGAAAATCCATGTGAAGCATGAGAAATCATCAACAAAAATGAGCACGTACCTTGCTTTGTTGATTGATGAATGCAGAAAAGGGCCCACGAGATCACTATGAATCAGATCTAAAGTAGAGTAATGTCTTTGAGTCTTTCCTTTATCGAATTTCTCTTGAGGGTGTTTTCCAAGAACACATCCCTCACAAGTTCCTTTGGAGAAGTGGATATCGGGTAGACCATCAACCATTCCCTGCTTGCTAATTTTTTGCACATATATGAAATTTAAATGCTCGAACCTTTCGTGCCATATCCTACTATTTTCATCAGCATGGGTAAGCAGTAAAGCAGAATTTGGTTCAATAAATTCAGAAAATGTGTAAAGCCTAGATTGATGATTTACCTCACCGGTAGCAACCCTGGAATTGGTTTTCATGCCATAGATGTCCACTTCAGCAGGTGTCAATATGGATTTATTTCTGGTGCTGTAATTTTTTATCTGATACACGAAGAGAATATTGACGGAAAGTTTGGGAATGTGAAGCACATTCTCGAAGCTTTCGTTGGTGAGTTCAATCCTTCCTTTGTCAATGACCTCGACTGGAGAGTTGTCCCCCATCAGAATAGGAGGACCTTTGTATGCATCCAATGAAAAATAGACCTCTTTTGTGGCATCCATATGGTGTGATTCTCCTGAATCTACGATCCAAGCATCGAGAGAGGAGTTGTTGGAAATCAAGGCATGGTTAGAATTTCCTTTCTTGGGATTTTGATCTTTTGGCTTCTTCTTCTTGGCACCCTTGGGGATGCAATCTCCAAGGTTTTTTTGTTGAATTATTTGAGTGATTATATCTATCTGTTTCTACATACATGCGGATTCTGGATGGAATCCTTTATGGCAGTATGTGCATTTCTCTCATTTTCTTCCCTTTCCACCTTTGGATCCGGAAGCATCGTTGAAGGGTTTTGAGCCTTCTTTGGTTTTGCATGATCTTTCCTTTTTTATTTAGATTTAGATTTTTTATATTGATGATCATTGTCATTTTGCATAGTAAGTGCATGTGCCTTTGGGCCTTTGATTTTTCTCATGTTCATGAGCTTGGTCTGCTCTTGTGTCAGAGATTAGATAAATTCCTCAAGAGAAGGCATATTCCAGGTGGCTCCAGAGCAGAATTTAACTGAATGGAATGTGGATGCAAACCCTGAGAATTCAAGACCAATTTTGGAGAGAATGGTGAGAACCATTTGTTTCTCCTCCCTAGATTTATCAACCCCGCAAGCCTTGAGTTGCAACAGTAAATCCTTATATTTAGTAAAGAAATCTTGGAGATTGTTGAATATTTTTGGATCCAATGTGAGGAATTCCACCTCGAGTAGGTGTCCCCTCATCTCATCCTGTTTTCCAAAAATCCCTTCCATGGTGTTCCAGGATTCATTGGGGGTTTTACAGGAAGATATGTGAAAGAGGAGATCAAGAGAAATGAGATTGCAAATTGTTCTGAATACTTCATCCATTCGATTTAGATACTTGGATTGTCTATGGATGATGTTGGTTTCATCTCTTTTTTCATGGTTAACCTATACATTCCTCTGCTTTGAAGATGCACGATCATATTCTCCTTCCATGCAAAGTAATTTTAAGGTGTAAGAATGAATTCTTTTGAAAATTCCATTTTTCCAATGTCTTCAATCTTCAGTACCTACAAAAATAATTTGGTGTGTCTTTTCCCTAGCAGTCTATTGGCTCTGATACCATGTAAATGTGTTGAACCTGCACAAAATAGATCTAGCTAGGAATTGACATACACAATTGCAGAGAAAATAGAAGAAAAGAGAAACATGAGAGAAAGAATGGAAGAATTCTCATTAACCAAATGAATGAATGATAATTTACAGATGATATACTCTATATAACTCAACCAATGCACACTGGAGGAGAAGCCAATGCGCCATAGTGGTGTTCTAGAGTGATATAGACACACACCATCAGTTACGGGAGTAAACTACCACCTAGTCTAGTCTCTCGGGCAGTTACGGGAGTGAACTGCCACCTAGTTCAGTTAACTAGTCTATCAGTCTTCAGTTAACTGACTAAAATAGAGTGAAGTGAGGAGGAGATCATGGAATCATGGGTATTTTTCTAGTCTGGTGATGATCCCAAGGACAATGAACATCAGTTGGTGATGATCCCAATGTTGCATGGTGATAATCCCAATGTAGCATCTAGACTCCACTCAACTGATCAAACTGAAGAGAATATTATCCCTAGAGGAATATTCTTCCTAAAATATAGGAGATTGAATAATGACTAATAAACATAGGAAAAACATTAGGAAAAATAAGTCTTAGGTGTGTGCGAAGTAACTCCAACTTAGGGCGCATACATACGCGAGTTTTTCTCTGAGCAGTCGCGTACACTATTTCTCTAGTATTTTTGGTTGAGTTTGGTGTTTGTTGGGTGAGTTTTGTTGGTTTTTTAGAATTCTTAGGTCCATTTGTTGATTGTTAAGTGCCTATAGAGTGATAGGAATTCGCTTCATTGGTGAATTCTTTAGGAAAAATCCTTTCTTGTCATTTTCTAATTTGTTGTCCTTGCACACTTGTTTGAGTAGTTACTTCCTGGTATCCTGCTTGGCTTGTCTCCTTTTGCTTGTAGTAGGATATTCCTGTGAGGTTTTTATTCAGTCCTTGCATTTTCTTTTCATTATATCAAAAATACAACAAAAAAAAATCTTTATTGCATTTCACTTTTGGCTACTTCACATTAGTTTTGGCATAGTAGGAAATATTGCACTTCATTGAAATTGTAGAGATTACATCTTAGAAACAACATTTAGAAGGATACCATCTCATTGAAAATCAAGACTAGTACTTAGCAGTGTTTTTACATTTGCTTATTTTATACATGTTGAGTCATAATATCATCAATTTCACGATCGCACCTCTTGAGTAAGTAGAAGCCATTAAAATTAACATTGAATAATTAAAATTGATTAGAAACGATTTTATTTTTCAGGGTACACAAACAAGTATAGGACCTAGGTCCTTGGAATAGTATTTTATGAGTAAACTTCTTCAAGACTATAAAATTGAACGTATGTGTCTAAACAGGGAGTGGTGAAACCCATTATATAAGTGGTGTCCTCGAGAGGCTTCACTCACACCGGAGTTAAGCATGAGGTCACATGAATTTGTTTGCAAAGATAACCCTTTAATACCTTCTTAGTGTCAGAGATATTTATGGGGTTCTACTCGTATTTGGGGGTCTTGCTAGTGCCTTTACCTCCTTGAGGGGTGAGGCTTTCAAGATTTATAGATTTTCTACCCTTCCCATATGGTGGACTGGACTTTCAAATGCTCACCTGAGCATTGGTTATATCGTGGTGACTCTAGTTGCTTGACATAGGTAACCACATAGGTTGCTTGGAGGGATTATTCTGCAGGTACCCTAAGTCAGATAGGGATCGAACAACACACTGAATTTATGGAGGATTTCCTCTCCAAAGGGATTTGACTAACTGTGTTGTGAATCCTACGAGGGTCCTTATAATTGATTATGACACCTCCACTCTATTGTTGTGGAGTCTCAGAACCCTCTTGGGCAAGGAATAACTACTTTAGTTTTGGAGGTCCCTTTCATCTATCATATCCTATTTGTTTGCATTGGCCTTTTTCTTTATTTAGGAGTGTTCTCTATGATTATTAGTTGACCTTGTGATTTTGTATTTTATTTTGAGTTATGAGTCATCTTGGAGCAATACCATCCTCCTCATCGTTCTCTTCGTCTTTTGAAGTGCTTGCCATGTCTTGATCCTTTACCAAATTCGTCTTCTAAAATGCATAGATTCAGTTAGCATGGTGCATATATCTCCACTTTTCGGGCTCGTGATCATCCTACTATGAGTACTGAGTCATATATGAATGTCTCGGGAAGCCCTTTGACTCCCCTATCCTCTGTGATTAGTGGGGTCCCCTCGACTCCCTTGTCATCGATAGTTTGGATGTTGGAGGCTCCCTTATCTAGTGCTACCCAACCCATGAGCTTTGCTCGGCCCATGGGAACGAATCCTTTTGTATCCTATATGGTATGTCGAATCATGATTCTCAATCAATACCTTCAGCCTCTAATCCTTTTTATTTTGGTATTCTTGACATGACTTTGCACTTCTCATCCTTCGTTTCGACGGATAATATGAATCCTAGTTTTGGGTATGGGGGCACGACGCCTCCTTATGTTCCTTTCTTGTTTGGTGGAGGTAATATTATCGAAGTGACTCCTACGGTTGGATTTTGGAATCCTCCTTCCTTTGGGCCTAATCCTAGCTTCAATGCTCCAGGATGGAGTGCTCAAATGGGAGGTCAATTTACTTCCTATATTATGTCCATCATTCCCTCTTCCTCCATGTCGATTCTGATGAATTCTTTTATTATGGTAAACCCCCTGTAGTCCTCTGGTGTTCCATATGGAGGCAGTCAGTTTTACGGTATGGGAAACCCCTAGCATGAAGTTCCTTCATATGGGGGAAACGTATCATCCTTATCATGTCGCTTCTGGGGGTATGGTGCCCTTACAACCTTTCATGAATTAGGTGGGAGGAGGATATTATCCTGTCGGTCAAGGCCATGGTGTATACCAAAACCCTAGTTGGTCCGAAATTTCTCAAACCCAATTTTTCCCGGGAGCATGGGCTCAGACGCCACAACCTCAACTCCCTTTTATGGCCACATTGAATCTGCCAGACTTGTCAAAATTAATGAATGACCATGTGCATCATGATCCATCATGGTCCCCCATCCCCACCAAACTTCCTTCTAACATTCCAAAGTTTTAAGGAAATAATGGTGAAGACTCGGGTGATCATGTGAATAATTTTCACCTATGTTGCTCATCTAACTCCCTTAATGATGATTATATTCATTTGAGGCTATTTCAACACACCCTCGTCGGGGTCGTCGTGAAGTGGTACATTGAGCTACCTGGGGGAACCTATGGAACTTTTAGTCTGATGGTCTTGGTTTTTCTCAATCAATTTCAACTACCGGTTCATTACAATGCCAGCATAGAAATCTTGTCTACTCTTTGGAAAGATAAAGCCACCCATATTTCTGATCATATTCAAGAGTGGCGTAGATGGAAGAGGTTGATTAAATTATGCATTCCTCCAGATTTTTTGTTGGAATGGTTCCTCAAGTATTTGTATCCTTACATTTAGAAGGATGTTTCTACATCTGGAGTGACAACTGAGGAAGAAGCCATCTTCAAAGCCCAGCAATTGGACCTTATATATACTCAATCTGGGATGCTTTAAGAAATTTTCCCTGATCCACCATGGTCAAATTATGATCCTAGACAAAGGCTCAGGCCTCATGTCGATTGCATCGTAGGCTCTGCAAATGATAAGACTACAGACCAGGTGATGAACCAGCTCAAATATTTGTCTCTTAACCATTATGTAGAAGGACAAGCTAAGGCTTCGTCCTCCATCGCCCCATTGATGGATGTGCATTCTGTACAGTCATCATCAAACCCAAATGGTAACTAGCAATCGGGAGGGAACAAGAGAAAAGGACGTGGTAATAATCGTAAGGGTGGGAAGAATAATAATAACAAATCCAAGGATGACAATAATAATGATCAATCGAATAATAATGTTGGTGAGGGAAAGAAAGAAAAGTGGAAGGTGAAGTTTCCTTGTAAACTTTGTAAATATGATCACCTTACCCACTTGTGCCCCAAAATCGAGGAAGCCTCAACGCTCATTGCGCAGCAGCCTGCTGTTTTGACGAACTCGTTTCCACATAACCTAAATATGGCCTCGATGACCTTGAACACTAAAAATGCATCGAGCAGGAGTCAAAATCCTTCAGCAAATGTTGGTGGTGATCTTTGCATCAATATGGTCATATCTTAGATTGATGTACCTCTCGATCTCGTGATTACAATTATTCACAGACTATTTTAGGTCCAAAGATCCTCCCCCTCCGGAAACACCTTTGAAGATCGATAAGTCATAACCTCTGCCTCGTATTCTGAAAGGAGTACTTAAGCGCTCTGCCCACAATCCTAATGCAAGAGGTGCCCAAAATTACTCGATTGTCAAGGATTCGGGCCAAATCCCATGCATGATGTCAATTTTGGAGGTGCTCCAGATGTGTCCTTCACAGAGGAATGCCTTGTTATATGAATTATTAGCTCTCGACCCATGTGGCTCAAAGTTTATCAAGTTTGATGTCACGGACATTAATCCTCACTTACCTTACCATGTGGCCTTTCAAATCCATGTGGAGTACACAAAAGTTACCATCAAACGTATTGTAATTGATGAATGTGCTTCGACATTCGTGATGTCTCTAGCTTGTTGGAAAGCCTTTGGCTCTCCGCCCCTGTCTCAATCCATTGGAGCGGAGAGGACCTCCTTCATCTCAATTTCTCATTCTTTATACTTGATTATTCTGACACTCAAGCGTTGTAAGAATGGGAGAGATTTAATCAGAGGCTCCATGAACTTATTCACTTGACCCGAAATCATGCTTGAAACATGCAAAATCTTTGTTTCATACACTTCGTCTTGCTCTTCATGTCGCTTAACTATGTCACGTAAATCAGAGAAATCCTCCGGTGGGCCAAACTCTAGCAAGTCGATATTCCTCATTTCCTGATTGATTTTCTTCCAACTTTTCTCACATTCTTTCCATCTTTCCTAGATTTTTCATCAGGGTTCCTGGACCATGCTTACCCAGTGTTTGGTTTCCTTCCTTATTCGGGGGATGTTGTTGTCTATCAGCACTTGGATTCCATGTTTTTTTGTATCTTGACCCTTCTACACTTCTCTGATGTATTATATCCATTCCAAGGCTTAATGTTCCTTCTCATGCCATCGTTGCATGTATTTATAGGTTTCCATCCCCATAAGGGTATCTTGTTGGAAATTAGCTATGTGAGTGGTGAAGAGGTATCTCTCCCTTGTGAATTGTGCATACATCTCTCGGAACTCACACTTCAAGAGTACCACCTCCTGTGTTGAATTTTGGTAATACTCTGCTTGATTTCGTAGATGGTCCAGTTCTTTCTTCATGGAGGCTACCTCCCTTTCATCCTTTTTTTCCCTGTCTAAAGTCGCATCAGTTATGTCCATCCCTACTCCGATTAGCTCAGTCATCTTAGCACTTTCTGTGTCAAATAGTGTATCCTTTGTGGTTATGAACAGGGTGCTATCGAGCGTGAGCTTCCTTTTCTTGATTGTTCTTCTCATCATAGCTTTCATTTTCCTGTCATAAGCAATTTCCCGTATGTCGGTGATTTCGTCTACTAGTTCAAGAATCTGTTGAACTCCCCAGAGTAGAGTATTGCTTAGGCTTCCCATCACATAGAGGTGTTCCATGTAAGTTTCTCTTAGTTCCTTAGCAGGGGAATTTCCTCTATGTTCTAGTGACTTGGCCTTCTACTACTCCTTGTCGACTGACGGAGTCTTTATCCTAGATGGAAAAGTAAGCGAAGGATTGATATTGGCTGAGAGTTTGGTCGTTGGGATGTTGATTTTTGGCTGCCTTGTTCCTTTTTCTTGTTCACTTGTATCCAAGTCATTCTTAGAGATATCATCTTGAGGTTGTGTTCCCAGTTGATTTTGAAACATAGTGTCAAGAGTGATCCTAGTCTCATGGTCTCCTTCCTAGGGATTTGGGATCAAAGCATCGGAAGTTGGAGAAGATGTTTCCCATGGTTCCTCCTCCTGTGTGATCGGTACGAGGTTATGCATGAATTTTGTAAACCTTTATCATCGTTATATATGTTGATTAAATCTGTGAGGACATTAGGCATATCGATCCCACTCAATGCTCTTGCTGACCTTCTGAGATGCAGTGGTCATCGGCAATCCTACATGTGGTGACATAGGGCTGGTGTTTTCTTGGTCAACACTCTCTTCCGATGGGATTGTATTTGAATTATTTAGTTCTTCCTCCTCGTTTGTATCGGCTGGGGTGATTCTCAAAGGTCCTATAAAATTATTAAGTGGGGGATCTTCCCCTAATCTTTGCATATCTCTATCGGCTTCTTCTAGTAATAAAATCCCCCTTCTTTGTGCCTCGGCCACTTCTGCTACTCAGTTTTCTTCTCTTACACTAATGACTTCTTGAGTTGCATGCTCTATAGTCTCAACCTGTTCATCCATGGTCATTTATTTGAATTAGGTCATATTTGGGTTAGCCCTTCTATAGAGCACTTCCTCCCAGTCTTGGGTACCTTCGATAAAGATCTCATCTTTGAAGCTATCATGAGCATATGGCAGACATGAGGACACCTGCGATGTGTGTTGGAGTACCAGGCCTTTTGGATCATGCTTATGAAAATGACTTGTGGGGAACTGATACTCATGTTGACTCAATCCCTCTTGTTTCATCTGTGCAGTGTCTTTTACCATGTAAAACCCGATATGAAAACCATAGGATATGAAAGCCCTCTTCTTATCCTTTACCAAAGAGGAATTATAGACTTGTAGAATGGTCTGGTAACAAATTTCCCCCAATATGAGATGGTCTAGGACATGAACAGGGAGTAGGTGTGGTGCACCATTAGCCCCGAATACTCTGATATAAGTGCTTGTTTCTTCAAAATACCAGTGGCACACTTTGGAACTCATCCTTTTGTTTGTCGTTGAAAGCCTTGGTCATTCTTTTATAAATATAATGAAGTGCACTCGGGCTATGAACTCATCACATATCAGGGCGTAAAAACATTTGTACCTATTTTCCCACAAAATGCTAAAATAAACATGCATGGATAACTCAGCAACATGCCAGCTTAAATTCATACCTCCAAAAACGTTTCTCGCATGGACTACGTCCAACATGTAATATTCCATGTAGAAAATTGATGTTTCTCCATATTTTGGTGTGCGGAATTGTAGGATTTTGATACTCATCTCCTTGGAAATTATGGCTCCTGAATTAAAACTTCTCCCGGAGATCGCCATGGTATATGCTAAGGGCATCCACACCTCTAAAAACTTTGAGCAATATTTTTCCTTGTACATGCGACAAATTAAATCCATTAAATGAATATAAGGCTCTTTGAGGTTTACCATGTTGTACCAGCCATTTCTCCTGTTTGTGAACTTCTTATCTTCTTTCCATCACGAAGCCAATAATGTGTTGGTGTCATGGAACTCATAAACCTGACCACAAATTATGTATTCGATCTCTCCTCTAGGTCTCTGAGTTTGTAGTATTTTTGTACCTCTATTGGAAGAAAGACACCAACATATTCGCTCTCCTCATTATTGAATGTGCATTTCATCATGTTTGTGTGGTCAATTATCCATCCTAGTGTTTCGATGCAAGGCAGAACTAGGGTTCAGCAGGCCACCATATGCAAGTATGATCGCCTAATGTTTGGGAAAAACTGGTTATCTAATATCCTGACGTCTGGGTCACTGTGAGGTGTAAACTCTGGGTAATCTTCTTGATCTATTTTGTTAAAAATATCCCCCCAATGTGGGAGCATTACTTTAGATCCAGTGCTCCCCTCTGTGTCCACGAAAGTTGGAGGCTGGGTAAATTTTTTCTCAGTGGAAGTTCAAATAACTGACTATGTCTTTGAAACAAAATCAAAGACCCTTCGTTGATCTCCAATTCTTTCATTTTGGGCGTTCTTGGTGAGCGCCTGGTTGTCAGCTTTTGCAGAGGAATTTTCCTGCACAACATGAAATATTAAGCTACAAGCCAACTGAGACAAGTGTTATTCGAAGCAGTCAAAAAATCTAAACAATAAAGATCATGCTTACCTTTTCCTAACAGTAAATAACCTAGGCTTACTTGTAATTGAAGTGGTGTAATGACCTGTTACCTCTTCGATGCTCTCTCTTGCGCCTTCGTCTGCTTGGGAGATCAGTGATTTGCAAATGGAATACTATGATTGGGAACAAACTTTGCAAATTTAAAACATACCTACCTTGTCGCATTGAGTCTTGTTGGGATAAATATATGTACTATTAATTCCCAAATTTAATTATCAACCGAGGCTCGTAATCTTCGAGGTTTAGGCGCAGGAAACACAGGATCAGAGCCTAGGCTAAGCTAATCAAAATATGGAAAAATAATCTTCAAACCCACCTTGCAGGAAATTAACACTAAGGATTCATCACTAGGACACAAGAATAATGTAGTGTTATAAAGGTTTAGATCATGGTCTTTCATGCACTCAGGGTGATGTTCATGTGATTAATCATGAGTACCTTACTTAAGTTTCATGTCCTTCAATGGATTCTAGTAGTGATTAAAAAGATAATCAAATGGCTAAAAACTCGGCAATAGGAAATGCGATCTAAACTCAAACTTTGTCCTCAATCAAATGCATCGATCACAATGAGAAAGCAAGGAAAGCAATGAAATTGAATGGGAAAGAATGGTAATGCATAAATACAAAGTGGAAAGAAGTGGAATCTTGGATTGATGTTCATTTGGAAAGAAGTGGAATCTTGGATTGATGTTCATGTAATTATGGCACTTGAGAGCATTCGACCAAACAAGGAATGATATCAAATCATGAAGGATATAAGAAATGAGTGGAAAGGTGTTCTATAGTAAGAATAATAAGAAGCGAAACACACATAGATTTGCGAATAATAAATGCACTTTAAAATATATGTTTTTGTGTTTTAATGTATACATGTAAATGTAAATGTTCAAACAAATACTAAAGCTCTGTTTTAATATGTTTTGACACAGCTGAAATGAAGGTGTAATGAATGGATTGGGATGTATATTTGAAAGGGAAATTTGATCAATGAAGAAAAGAAAATAAAAAAGGAATTTAATGGTAGATGTGTAGATAATGGAATGGGCATGAAGATCTTTGGTTTAAAAGAATGTGTTGGCTGAAAAATAGATACCATAAACAGAGTACTCTTTATGAGGATTGAATGTGGGAATGTGTGCGTTTATGAAAGCGATTGGAGGTAGTTTGAGAGATATTTGGAAAGTGTATCTTTGTATAATTTTAGCAACAAAGAATTAGTAGAGTGATCAAATAAGAAAAGACAAAATTAAGGCGATGTGTGAAGCAATTGAACTGTTGGTCAAGTAGTCATTAAATTCAGAGATAGAGTAGCATGAAAAACTCATAAATTGAAATCATATAGAAGGAGACTAAACTAAATCAAATGCAATGTACCAATGCCTTAAGTGAGACGGTGTTGATTTGAGTTTTATCTATTACTAATCAATTTGCAAAATACAAACTAATTGCATAATGCAAACACACAATATATGACTTTCAAACTAAACAATAATGAAAGAAGAAAAGAAACTAAATGTAATGTTGATATACAAAGAAAATAAAATATAGCAACACTTACCACTCTGAGGGGCCCTTCCCAGGAGGTTAGTGTTGCTAAAACGACTTAGATCAAATGGATATGGTGTCCAATGTTGCAGCAACAATCAATTCTTCATTGAGATCAAAACTATGTTTTTACATGGCTAACAACTCCTTAAAGCTTTCACAAGAATAAATATCTCATTTACAAAATCTTCATGAAACTAATGGCTCTTTCTGACATCCCTATGAGGATTATTTATACATAAAATCCATGGAGGAATGGATGAAACCGAATCCCCAAACTCAGAAAACATTTTTTTCAATTTTAGGATAGATCCCAAAAATCTGAGTTTTTCATCAATTTCAGCAGATTTGAGTTAAAGATCCACCCATATCTTCTACACCATTTCGAATTTTGGAAAAGTGTATGTGTATTACTCAATTTTTTACATTCTAGACAAAACCCATATCATATAAATTCTAGATCTGATACCATCTGCATGGAAATCGAGGCGCAAGTTGGTAGTTTGAGTTTTTTTCTCATTTTTGCAGAATCATTCCCCATGAGTTGGAGGTCTACACGTGTGAACTGGGTGAATTCTGACACTCGTGTGCACATGTAAACATTGTTCTGGACAAAACCCATTTCCCCGCTTTTCTTCTAGAAACATTTCAAATTTTCGAACTATTTCTAGTACCGGACAGTTGTTGATGTTGGTACCGGACGAGCATGGCATTGGTACCGGACGGGTGCATAATTGGTACCAGATGAGATGATTATTGGATGACATGGAGTGTGAGTACCATATGACATGGAGTGTGGGTATCAAATGATTGTTCAGGTACTAATTGATTGTAGAACCTTCTGGTACCGAATGACTTGGAGTATTGGATGACCTCCAATGCGGGTACTGGATAACTTCC
This sequence comes from Picea glauca, assembly GCA_000966675.3. NCBI lineage: Eukaryota > Viridiplantae > Streptophyta > Pinopsida > Pinales > Pinaceae > Picea > Picea glauca. The sequence continues at coordinate 149,436 of JZKD02S1997997.1, forward strand.
TATGTGGGAACATATTTTTTGGACATAGAAACATAGGATTAATACATCATCATCAAAACTATTGTATAATCATCCTTTTAATCACTATAAATATGGAAAATTATGTATTAACCACATAGGATGAATAAGAGGAGAAAATGGAGGTTTATGGTGTAATTAGGGATATATTATGGACGAAATGCAGGGAGAAGGTGTAATGATGAGTGTATTTGTATGGAGGAAAATATGAAAAAATTAGGGCCTAACAAGTCTTAAATTCATTAGTATAGATATGATTTATACAATATATAACAAAATCCACATCATGCTCAGTATTAAATGCAACGCAAGCTGGCGGCGCAGGAGCGTGTTACTTTTAAAGTTCATCGGCGAATTCAATTTTTTTAAAGTTGATCGGCGCATGACATCATTTTATCAGTTACGTGAAGTTATTAATTTTTTAACAAATCCAAAACCTCGTCCTTCACTTAGCTAGAGGTGTCTCCTCAAATCACCTGAGCATTCTTCGCACTTCAATGGAACTAATTGTTGATTAAGGTTGGTTGTCATTGATGTCAACCCTTGAAGAAAGCCCTGTAGCACAAAGGTTGGGTAATGGAACCAATATTTTTTGATGTAAATATGACTCGTTATTTTCTTTTCATGTTTTATAATAAGTAGAAATGGATTAACTCTAAAGTGGTCCCCTTATGGTGAAAGCCCTCACGGGAAGACGCTTTGTGGATTGAGTTATCCTAGAAGTATGGTTAGAGAACCCATGCTTATTTGTGGAATAATGATATGAAGGTCAATGAATTTTTTAGTGAAACTATCCTATATGGGTATTTCTTTTCATTCCACTTCCGGTGGTATGTGGAACGTCACATAACTCCTCACGGTTAGAGAGTTATGGACATGAGAAGTTGGAGAACCCAAGTTTGGGTAATGGACCCAAGTTTGTTTGATGGATAATGGTATGAGTTTTGATATATTTTTAGGTAATACTATTCTATATGGATGGTACATGTCATTCCATTTCTGGTGGTATGTGGAACGTCACATAACTCCTCACGGTTTGAGAGTTATGGGCTTACGAAGTTGGAGGACCCTCTTACATCATCTAGAAGCTCCAAAAGGTCAAAGTAGTCAAAGTGGTTTACGAGATTTTAGAAGGTAAATAATAAAGTGAATTGATGAGTGTACTATAATTCAAAGTGAATACAAAATAAATTATTTAAATAATAAATTTAATGGATAAATTAGAAGTGGGTTAACCCTAAAATAAGGAAAGTGGGCAAAGTGACCTAGAAGATATTTTTAAGGAAGCTACTTGGACAGTATATATAAGAGGCAAGGCTATCTCATTTTAGATACACTTGAGCATATTTAATACCTATAGGTTTCTAAGGTAACCAAAGGATATCTAAGATGAATTTCTGAGGGAAGGTGAAGAAAAGAAGGCCGGAATTCAAGGAAGGATAAATTCTTTTGATGATGCTTTCTAAGGTATGTTATTTACAAGTCATCTCACCATTTACGCAATAAATTTTTTTCTAGAATGATTCAAACCATTAAATTGATATGTCATTGAGGAAACATATCCATGCATCTATGGTAAAAAATTTAGCTTGTGTTCATTGTATTTTTGAAGTTACACTCCGTGGAAAATAGGGGTTGTGGCTAGTCCTGAAATTAGTCAAAAACAGGTATTTCGGGTAAAAACGTCATAAATTATTCATAACATATACAAATTCATTAATACTAAATGTTTTGGTTAGATCACAGTCTGTAGTATGTTGTGTAACAGTTTTAGATCGATTCAACAAATATTCCGTGTGGGGCACGCTCTACAAGGTTGCTCTCTAGAATCAGCCAAAATTCAGCAAGGTATGTCATTTTTGTTATAAATACTTTTCTGAGAGGTTCCAAGTAGTGACACGTAGAGGAATTGCATAAAACACACTGAATAACATTGTGTATCAGTTTCATATATTTATTCATTACGGGTACAAAGTTATGATTATTTCAAGTTAGGGTTGTTGACTAATCCAAAACTAGTCATGTGAGACTAAAGAAAAGTTGATGTAAATGCTAGTCTCTTGTTGGTTAAAGTTAAGGAAGGTTTTAAGGTATGTGATCATATACACCAGGTCTATTACAGAGTTATAAATCATATTTGGATGATGAAATTGATGAGGGATTTTGGTTGAGGTACAAGTTGGGTACATGGTTGAGACAAGTAGTTGATGAGTTGGCACATACATGAGGTGTATAGTTGATGATGTTGGTGCATATTGATGAGTCGTAGTTGATGAGTAGTTGACACATGATTGGTACATACTAGGTACATGGTTGGTTGCATTTTTTTATGGCACAGGTTGATTACAGATTGTTTGGTACAGGTTGGTGCATGGTTGATGCACTTGCTTATGGTACAGGTTGGTGCATGGTTTATGCACTTGTTTATGGTACAAGTTGATTACAGGTTGATGCATGGTTCAAGTTTATTGGTACATTTTTACAGCGGTATTTCTCATAGTGATAGTGTGACAGTGGTTCCATCATTCTACTTCTACTTCAGGGCGGTTGGACAGGGCAAGGACAGGTGGTTGTAGCCACCTTTCGGTTGTATCCGGAGAACATAGGGGGTTGTAGCCTCCTTCTGGTTGTAGCAGAAGAATTGAGGAGTTGAATTTTCTATCAGGTTGTATCCTAAGAAACTAGGGGGTTGGAGCCTCTTTCCAGTTGCAGCTGGAAAACAAAGGAAGTTGGTGTTTCCAATGAATGTAATACTTTAAGACATATAAGAAAAAGCATTTTGTGGTTTTCTCCCGATTTGGGTTTCCACGTAAAACACGGTTGTACTATGTATGTGTGTGATTGTTCATTTCTTATTTCTCATTATTGGATAATAATTATACATTGATATAACACTTGGATTATTTGAAGAAAAAGGATTATAATTATGTTATTACTGATTCACCCCCCCCTCTCAGTAATCCAACACTAGTATGATCGGTATCAGGGATAATCAGGATCGTTAAATGGACAGCGTAGATCAAACAGGATCCTTGACGTCGATGGATGACTATTTGATCTAAAACCAAAAATTTGGTGTTCTAGCAATCATTTGGTAGTCAATGAGTGCATCGGTGTCAGCGGATTATCTTTGATGTTGTTTCGTTGGTGCCTCTAAGTAAAAGTCCAGATGTCGACCCGAACTGTCATACAGTGCTAACATAGAGGTGTTGGTGTGGAAGTATAGATATGACACGGGGGATATCAAAAGAGGACATGGATAACCACCGAGAAATATGGACTGTTTACGCGACAAAACATGTGGTCGTTGATTTGACCCCTTGGGCGTGAAAAGTGTTTATTTTCGACGTCGGGGATTTTCTTTTTGACATATGTTCATGTACCCTTTCTCCCTCTTCATTGATGTCGACAACATATCGGCGATTGACGATTGTTTTTTCCTATATTGACGGTTTACCTTTCAGATTTTGTCAATTCCGATGGTACATCGACAATTTTTGGAAAAAAATTTCGCAGGCCAGGATCGTCGATCACGTGGCTCTTTATAAGACAAATTTTAAGTTGTGTGCAACTTAGACTAATGCCATGTTTACTTAGAGAAAAATTTCAAATTGTTCAACAAACTTCCAACCAAAAACGAATGTGATTGATGATAAAACAAAACAATAGAAAAAACCATTGATCCCTTCACAACTGACTCCATTCATAAAATGACAAAGTGGTACCCAAAAAGAAAAAGAAAATTTCTCAAAGACTTTTAGGGTGTGTTGAGTTCTCAACAAATGGTGATTCTCTGGGAAAAAACATAATCTATGCTCCTTCCCTCATGCTTATCCTGTGCAAATTGATTGAGAAACCATCTGGCTTTATTTTATTTCTTTCCAGCATAACATTTTCTATCAATGTGTACACAAGTTCCCAGGTTCATCAATATGGATCCGCCTATGGGGTTTTATCTTTTCCAACCCCTTTCCTATTAACCGCAATCCATGTCCTTCCTAGACAAGACTTGGGTAGGACGTCCATTGGCATGAGGTCATTTAGCTATCATCCTTTTCTTACAGTGTTGATATGCTGCCAGTGAGCATCCATAGCCCCGACGGAGTCACCCCGACATCACAGAGCTTGTTCTGTTGCTAGCGAGTGTCTATAGCCCCGACGGAGTTATCTGCATACCCTCTTGGACTTTACACTCTTTTTATAGATCATTTTTTTCTAGCATAAATACCAAGAGTGAGTCAGAGAGGAGGATATATGTTTTTTGACAAGGTGAAACTGTTAAGGTGGAGCTTTCCCTGGCTTCGTCCATAGGTACATGTGATTTTTTCCAGCTATCCATCTTTCCATTTATCTCTACCAGGCCACTAGGTAGATATTTCATCGCTTCCCTGGGTAATATGCTTACAAAGACAAATATGTTTCTTTGAAAATTTGTGTTTGCCTAGCGTCTCTTATTTTGCATGCAAGTGTAGGTCAGAAGTAGAGATTGCTTCACCATATTTACTAAAATCAACCATTGCTTTACGAAACAAAACTTAATTAAAAAAAAATAACAAGCAAAAGGAAGAGTGAAAAAGAAGTTAGAAAACAGTCTTCCCTAAACCCACACACTCGTCCTGGTCAAAAATGTATGTTGAAAATAAACAAAAACTTGAACAAAGCATCAAAATATTTTGTATTTTTTTTAGGAGAAGTATTGTTTTAAAGCCTGACGATTCACCGGGAGGGTGTCGGATTCCCCCCTCAGATTATGCAACTGGTATGTTCTTGCCCCGATCTTGTCAGCCACCTAAAAAGGTTTGAGCCACAGATTTTGGAACTTTGAGTCTTTTCCTTTGGACTCGTTTTCTTTATCCCACTTCAAAACTAATTCCCCTACTTCAAAAAAAAAAATTGGCCATATGTTTGTCGAACAATATTTTAACTATCTATTAATGAGCGGTGAACTTAACTTTAGCCTTTTCCCTTTCTTTGTCTAGCATGAGAATGGTATCAATCCTTTGTTGGATAGTGAATGAGGGTTGATCTCTTGAAGCCTCAGCAAGTTGTAAATATGGAATATACAATATGTTTGGGAGAATGGCCTCTTTTCAATATACTAGAAAGTATGGGGAGTTCCTTGTGGCTTCTTTAGGTGTTACTCTATCGGCCCATAGGGAATTATGAAGCAAATTGTGCCAATTCCTCTTATTTTCAACAAAAAAAAAATTTAATCCTCACCGGGTTCTTATTAGTTGACTCTGCTACCCCATTCCCTTGCGGATAGTAGTTTACAGAATATTTTATTATGATCCCCTTATCAAGGGTGAACTCTGTCAATAGTGTGTAAGAAAAGTAGGTCGCATTGTTAAAAACAAGAACGAAGGGAATCTCAAACATTGTTATTAGTTGTTGTTCTAAAAATTGGATTACTACCTTTTAATTAACATGCATGAGAGGGGTAGCCTTCATCCATCTCGTAAAGTAATTTGTAGCAGAAAAGATATATTTATGTTGATTCGAAGAATTGGGAGTAATTTCACCTATGACGTCTATTCCCCATTGTTCGAATGGTCTAGATATGGTCACTGGTTGGAGTGAAATGGTTGCCCTCTTTTCCTTACCGGCACTTATCTGACAAGATTTAAATTTCCTGGCATATGCATGACCGTCCCTGAATAGAGTAGGCCAATACTAACCATCCCTTAATATTTTGTGAGTCATGGTTTCTCCTGCAAAATGTCCACCCACTAGATCATCATGGATTTCTCTCAATAATTTTTCTGCATCATCATGTTCAAGACATATAAGGAGTACTCTGTCATAATTTACAAGGAAAAACACAGAATTTATGAGGCGATATTGAGTAGATTTTATCCTAAGAGCTCCCCTTTATCTAGGTTTTAGGTTCTTCGAACAAGTTCCATGATGTAGGAGATAAGACAAGTTTCCATACCAGGATTCATGCCCGGGAGGTGCATATACAGCTTTTTTGTACCATAATGACAGTTTATTTTCCCAACCGGTGTCTTCTGCGTTAATCAGATCTTGGGCCTCAACAACCAGTTTACACAACCCTTCACCCTTGACTATTTTGGCAGCTTTTATGTCTAGATCAAATTCTTGGATGACTGTCAACCAATTTCCCCTTCTTCCCCCCATCTCATGTTGAGTGAACAGAGATCAGACCATTGGATGAGGTACTATGACTTTAGTGTGATTCTTTAGGATATACAATCTGTAATGTTTGACCGCTTTATATACTGCATAAGCTTGTTTTTCTATAGAAGGGTAGTTTAGTTCAGTGCCTTGGAGGTTAGGTGCTTCATTGTTTTCATCATCTTTCTGGGTAAGTACTGTAGCCAAGGATTGGTCAGAAGAAAAGGTATAAAGGAAAAAGTCTTTGTTGAAGTCAAGGCTTTGTAATACTGGTGCTTGGGAGATGGAAGTTTTGATGTTATTGAAAGCATCTTTCTCTTCTTTGTCCCATTTGAACTCTTCATCTTTGTGAATCATTTTTTGTAAGGGTTTAATCGTTTCGACGAAATCAAGAGTAAATTTTCTCACAAAGTTGATTTTCCCAAAGAAAGATTGCATGGTGTCAGGCTGCTAAATTGTAGCTTTTAAGTGTCCTGAATCACTAAATTGTCAAACCAGGGCTAGTATACTTCGAGCTGATACACAGTATGTGCAGGAAAGTGTCTAGTCTTTTATTCGAATGCTATCCTAAAAATAAAGCACACACCTATTCTAAGAATTTGAATTCTGATGACTAACTCAAAACTAAGCATTTCCTATGAAATCATAAACAGAAGCAAAACAGTCTAGTACTCAAAGGTTAAGATTGCTATTTCTGTTCAAAAGCACAATTCTACAAAATCATTCTAACTCTGTGTTTAACCATCTACCATCAGCATTATCATTTAAGTCATGACACACAGAGTACTGTCTGAA
>JZKD02S1997997.1:156821-175638 GCA_000966675.3 Picea glauca
TCATTTATCAAATTAAAGTATTAAAAATGCATAATAATAACTTGAATTTCAAAGATACCTTAGGTGACCCCTTTGAGTGGGAAAGGGCTGTTGATTATATCAAAAGGAGATCAAACAGGGTGGTACTGGCATATAATTGGAGGTCAATGGTATGTAGTATGGGCAAAGAACATGGTCAAAACCGGGGACCAACACATGGCCTTTTTATTGTGAGGAAAGGGGAGTTGAGCTATTTCTTTTATCTGCTCAAGGTTGATGCTAATTCCTTCTTGAGATATAGTATGACCTAGTAGTTTCTCTTCCTCGACGCGAAATATGGTTTTCTTAGGGTTCAAAGATATTCCATATTTCCTACACCTTTCAAAAATCTGAGTCAAATGTTGAATTTCGTTTTCCTTATTTTTTTAGTATACTGTTACATCATCTAAATAGCCTACCACACACTTATTAATCAATCCCTGAAAAGATACATCCATGGCCCTATGGAAGGTTTCTCCTGCTTTAATCAGCTGAAAGGGCATGCGTCTATAAGCAAAGGTTCCCCACTTGGTTCGGAAGGTAGTTTTTAATCGGTCATCTTTTGAGACTAGGACCTAGTTATATACCGAGAAACTGTCTATGAGGGGAAAAAAATTGGAGCCTGAAACTGACTGTAAGAGTTGTTCCATGGGTGGCACTAGGTAGTTATGTTTTTCTAATTCTCTGTTAAGGCTTCTGAAATCCACGCATAAACAGATCTCCTCAGACTTCTTCCTAACAGGCACGAGATTGGCTATCCAGATGGAGTGTCTTACCTGAAAGATAATCTTAGCATCTAATAATTTCTTCAGCTCTCTATACATTAGAGGTTCCAGAGATGGGTGGTACTTCCTAATATTTTGTTTGAAGGGTTTATTCCAGATTTTAACAGGATCATGTGTTGGATAATGTGAGTATCGTATGTTTTCAAATCTCGGTAAGACCAAGCAAATACATCTTGATATTCTTTAAATAGTTTAAGATAAGATTCCATGTCTTCTTTGGACACTGTATTGCCTAACTTAACATTATTGGGGTTGTAAGAGGTGCCTAGGTTTATAGTTTCGTATATAGGACAAGAGCTCTTTGTTTTTGCATTATTTGGCCCTCTGAATCTTTCCCTTAAGTCAAAAAGGTTCTCCATATTGGCCACTCCTTTAGGTATCGTGTGAAACTTGGGTTTGTCATCAAAATGATATATTACCTTTGGTTGTTCATGGAGATATGATTATGTGAGTAGTTCTTGGAATACTTCATCAACAATGGCCAAATCCCTAAAATTCTCCTAATTGGTCAAGAAATCTACAATTTGTTCTTCCCTTTCAAAAACTTTCCAAATAGAAATGTTGTTAGATACCGAAGGTTTGTAGATCAGTTCCACTGCGAACCTCAAGGATTCATAATCTTCTAAAGGAGATAATCTTAAGGTTGCAATGGCTAGAGCATTGGTGAGGGTATTTTTTGTACTGGGAATAGCAGTAATGTTGAAGGCATCAAAATTGTCTATTAGTCTGTGTACCTCTTGCTGGTAATTTCTTAAGTGAGTTGAATTGCAATGGATATTATTCTTTACTTGCCTAACGATAACTTCAGAGTCTCCAAAAACCTTCAATTCCTTGATGTTTAAATCGATGGCTTTCTTTAGTCCCTTAACTAGAGCTTCATATTCAACAGTGTTATTAGTGCATTCGAATTATAATATGCAGGATAAGAAGTTTCATTTCCCCTTTAGGTCAATGAGGATGCATCCCACTCCCGACCCTTCTTGTGATTTAGAGCCATCAAAGTACAACCTCCAAATTTGGGGAGAAGTTATGACTTCTTCATGTCTAGTTATTTTTTCAATTTCAACCTCTTTGTCTGCTACTCCTGTAGGAGAATCCTGACATAGGATGCTCTCTCTTGAGGCTACTAGCAAGTCTATTTGAAAAATCATTTTGGATTTTTGTGTGGGATATATGTCAGACACGTGAGGGGAGAAATTACTAAAATCAAAATCACATGAGTAGTTTCCTAACACAGGGAACTCTGTTGACGAGGGTTCATTTAGGGTCTCTAAATCAGTGATGATATGTTTGATCTATCTCTCTCTGTTGATCTTGATCATGTTTGGATGTCCTTTTAATGGAAACCAGAGGTGATCCCAATTGGTACTAAAGTATCCGTTTAATTTCTCAGACCAGTCTCGGCTAAGTAGAATTCCATAAGCCTCTAGGATGTCTACCATGATTATGTCAATTACTTGAACAAATTTGGGGTGTGTAGAAATTATGATCATGACATCTTTCAGCTCCCCAATGACCTTTACCTGAGTTCTATATAGTTTTATAACGTGTTTATCACTTTTGAGTGGGGTTGCATTGCATTTCTTGCAGATTGAAAATGGCATGACATTTGAAGATGCTCCTGAATCGACTAGGCAATTACGTATATTTCTATTAAAAATGTCAAACATTAAGAGGAAAGGAGGAAAAAAAGGCCTTCATCTTTTGTCTAAAGAACAAGAATTCACACTTGGATTATTAGTTAAATCTGTGGGAGATAGGACGTCACTTTGATCGGTGCTTTTTATTGGCATATCTATTAATTTTAAGGCCTGTAACAAAAAAACATTTTGTTGAGGGATCTTACACATGTCCATGACAGACACATTAGCCTTCATCTTCTTCAAGTCTTCTACTACATTGTAGTCTATCTTAGGCGCTTCTTGTGTGTGTATGTTTGTGGGGTTTCTTTGGGAAGAAAATAGCGGTTTTGGGTGATCGTTCGATGGACTCCCTCTAGATAACTGAGTAGTGGTGGGGTTACTTTGGATCAGTTAACTTTTACTTCACATCTATACAACTAGAAATTCAACGGGGGGGTCCATGCACTTCAGTGGCATCGTTTAAAGGCATCATGTGGTTGGAATCCCATAACAAAATGGTTGTCTCTTTTGGTGGTTCTTGACTTTCTTGATCAATGACATTTATTGTTGAGCTACTGGGTTGTTCGGTTAGAGAACATTCGTCTAGGAATCGATTAGCCATTAGATTCATAGCATGCAACCATTGAGGGAAATCCCTTTCTGAATGTTTTTCTTGGTGATATGTACAAAAAGAGTCAGATGGTATGTTCCCTAAGTCAACGTTTAGGTTGGATGGGGGAGGTTATATAGCTTTGAAGGGTGAGTTTCTTTTAAAAAAGGGTTTATAAGGTCATTGATTTTGGTTTCCTTCCCCAACACTCCTTTTCATATCTACGATATCATTGGAAATTTTTGTTGCAGGTTGTCTATGTCCCCTCCCTCTTTTTCAAGGCCTTGTTCTGTTTGTTTTCCTAGGGGTTTGGTCAAAAAAAGTCTCCTCTTGGGTGGAGGTTGGGTTTCTTTCTTTATTAGTGAGATCTGGCCTTCTTTGCATCCTTTCATTTGGAACTCAATCATTTTAGCTTCCTCAAAAATTTCTTCTAGGGTATTCTTGGTGGCCCTTTTTACGAACATAGAAATAGAAGTTGGGAGAGAATTAGCATATACTTCAATCTGTAGCTTTGGAGTAGGTCTAGCCTCGGGTTAGAATTTGTTCAAAATGGTGGTGAACCTTTGGTTGAAATCTTTGACCTTTTCTTTTAGATTCATCATGGTGGTGAAAATTTCAGCCATTAAGGCTTTTGTAGTAGTTTCTTCAGCAAATTTGTCCAAGAAATCCTTTTGAAACTTAGTCCAGCTCGTTATGGAATGAACTGGTAGGTTGAAATACCAGGTTGAAGCTGAATTTTCAAAGGCATATGGGAACAGTATACACACCACATCTTCATGTTGTACATTCATCAACCTTATAGCTAATATGAACTTCTTAATAAGATCTTTAGGCAATCCAGAGGTTTCAGGATCAAATTTGGGAAGTATCTTTTCTAGATGTTTGGGTAGGTTATGCATCCGTCCTGGAATTTCCAAAGCATATCTTTCCAACCATGGTTGGTTATCTCGAGTTTGATCTCCCCCCTCTCCATAGTTATCATTATTATCCCCCATGTCTTCTAATTCAGAACCTGAGCGATCAAAGTTGGACCCTTCCTCTTCAGATTCAAAATCGTCGGGTTCAGAGTAGTTACCAGTTGTTGTTTCGGGTATCAGATTAAGTGGTTGTTCGACCTCTGTGAGGGAAAAATATATCAGGTCTTCTAGCGTGTGAACAAATAACTCGTCAGGGGTGTCAACAACTGGTCTGCTTATTTGTTTTCTTCGAGGAAGTAAAGGAGTTAAAGGTAATGCTTTGATCTGTCGGGCATAAGCTCTAGTGATTCTTCTGAACTTATTTAACTCTTCGTGGGGAAGAGTGTAAGGTATTTCAGGGTACAGGTGTTCTTCCTCTTCGTGTTGAGGTGATTTACTCATATCGAGAGTACTCTTTGTATGTGGGTTTTCTTGAGATTGACTATCCATGCATGTGGGTTGTTTTGAATCTATAGGCTTTGTGGAATATATTATCATAAATATTGTTATCCATGCATTCGTTTGTTGGCCCTCCTTCTAGTGTTAATTCTTTTGAGGGGTCAGAGATCCCTTTAACTCAACAGCAGTAACCAAACCCGCTTAAGAGGCCCAATTAGACTCGTAAGTATTTGATGAGTGGTAAGGTTCTCCAGATTTATGATCTGGCTTGAATTATCGATGGGATTTAATTGTGAATGATAGATATGTATTTTCTGTGAAACCTTTCCTCATGCTATGCAGATCTCTTTTTGGTTCTTTTCTAACATTTGTAACAAAATACAAATGGAGCTTAAACTAAATGTCAGAGGGAAGTTAATATATGTTGGAGAAAGATGGGTTTTGGGATAACTTTTATACCTTAGCATGCAGACGAAGAAGATCTTCAAACTAGAAATAATACCATTGTGACTTGTAGACATTCAACATCATCTGAGATAACAGTTACAAAAAGAAAATATATACGTGACCATAAGTTAGTGTAGGAAAAGTAATTCTCGATGCTCTATTATCAATCACATGTTAACACAATCGATTTCTATTCAACAACTAGAATAAAAGAACTATCGCAACATTATAAGATAACTTAAATAACAGATATAGCAACCCTTACTCAATACAACAACAAATATTGAATTCAAAGAGAGAGATAATCCCCCTCGGTCCAATCACATTTACGCCTTAGATGAAAGAAGTTTCTTTGGTTCTAAACAGAACTTCTTAATTAAAATAACTTGCACAAAAATAATTCTCCTACAATATTCCAGAAAAAGTATTTCTCTCCAAAACCATCGACTCCAATGTCAAGGTCAATTCTCTTATTTGTAAAATCACTCTAAACTAAAAATAACTACTAAGTTGTGTTAAGTCAAGAAAATTAAACGTGGTGGACTTTATCTATATGTTCTCTTTTGCTTCTTTTGATATCATCTGGTCGTTTTACTAAAGTGGATTGTTCCTGTCGTACTTTGACCATCTGCAGAAAAGATATTCACATGTATTTTCATATGGGAACCTGTGTTGATCCATTGGAGTGGAGAGGACCTCCTTCATCTCAGTTGCATGTTCTTTGTACTTGATTAATCTGACACTCAAGCGTTGTAAGACTACGAGAGATTTAATCGGAGGCTCCATGAACTTCTTCACTTGACCTGGGATCATTCTTGAAACCTATGAAATATTTGTTTCGTACACTTGATCTTGTTCTGCATGCCACTTAACTATGTCACGTAAATCGGCGAAATCCTCATTTCCTGATTGATTTTCTCCCAAATTTTATCACATTCTTCCCATCTTTCCTGTATTTTTTGTTGGGGTTTCTGGACCATGCTTACCCAGTGTTTGGTTTCCTTCCTTATTCAGGTGATGATGTTGTACATCAGCACTCAGATGCCATGCTCTTCTGTATCTCAGCTCTTCTGCACTTCTCTGATGTAGTCTATTCATTCCAAGGCTTGATTTTCCTTCTCATGACATCGTTGCATGTATTTATAGGTTTCCAACCTCATTAGGGTATCTTCTTGGAAATCAGTTATGCAAGCGATGAAGAGCTCTCTCTCCCTTGTGAATTGTGCATACATCTCTCGGAACTCACAGTTCAAGAGTACCACCGCTTATGTTGAATTTTGGTAATATTATGCTTAATGTCGCAGATGGTCCAGTTTGTTCTTCGTGGTGGCTACCTCCTTTTCATCCCTCTTTTCCCTGTCTAAAGTGGCATCAGTTATGGCCATCCCTACTCTGATTAGCTCAGTAATCTTAGCACTTTCTATGTCAAATAGCATCTCCTCTATGGTTATGAACATGGTGTTATCAAGTGTGAGCTTCCTTTTCTTGATTCTTCTTCTCATCAGAGATTTCATTTTCCTGTCATAAGCAATTTCTTGTATATCGATGATTTTGTCTATTGGTTCATGAATCTATTGATCTCCCCAGGGCAAAGTATTTTCTAGGCTTCCCGCTGTATAGAGGTATTCCATGGTAGGTTCTCTTAGTTCCTTAGAAGGGGAATTTCATGTATGTTCTAGTGACTTGGCATTTTGTTGCTCCTCGTCAGTTGATGGACTCTTTATCCTAGATGGATAAGTAGGTGAAGGATTGATATTAGCTGAGAGTTCAGTCGTTGGGATGTTGATTTCTCGTTGCCCCATTCCTTTTTCTTGTTCACCTGTATCCAATTCATTCTTAGATTTGTCATCCTGAGGCTTTGTTCCCATTTGATTGAGAAACAAAGTGTCAAGAGTGATCCTAGTCTCATGGTCTCCTTCCTAGGGATTTGGGACCAAAGCATCAGAAGTTGGAGCAGATGCTTCCCTTGGTTCCTCCTCCTATGTGATTGGTACTGGGATTACGCACGAAGCTTCTGAACCTTCCTCATCATCATATATGGTGATAAAATCTATGAGGAAAGTAGGCATACCCATCCCACTCGATGCTCTTACTGACCTTCGCTGAGTTGTAGTAGTCACCGGTGATCCTACCTATGGTGACATAGGACTGGTGTTTTCTTGGTCAACACTCTCTTCTGGTGGGATTGTCTTTGAATTATTTAGTTTGGCCTCCTTATTTGTATCAGCTGAGGTAATTATCAAAGGTCCTATCAAAGGATTAACCGAGGGATCTTCCCCTAATCTTTGCATAGCTCTCTCGACTTGTTCTCGTAAAAAAATCCCCCTTCTCTATGCCTCGGTCGCTTCTATTTCTCGGTTTTCTTCTCTTACCCTAATGAATTCTTGAGAAGTGTGTTCTATAGACTCAACATGTTCATCCATGGTCATTTCTTTGAATTTGGTCATATTTGGGTTAGCCCTTCTATAGAGAACTTCCTCCCAGTCTTAGGCACCTTCGATAAAGATCTCATCTTCGAAGATATCATGAGCATATGGCCAACATGAGGACACTTGTGATGCATGTTGGAGTACCAGGCCTTTTGGAGCATGCTTTCAAAAATGACATGTGGGGAACCAATACTCAAGATGACTCAATCCCTCTTATTTTGCATGTACAGTGTCTTTTACCATGTAAAACCCAATGTGAAAACCATAGGGTATGAAATCCCTCTTCTTATCCTTTACCAAAGATGCATTATAGCCTTGCAGAATGGTTTGGTAACAAATTTATCCCAATTTGAGACGGTTCGGGACATGAACGGGGAGTAGGTGTAGTGCGCCAGTAGCCTTGAATACTCTAATATAAGTGCTTGTTTCTTCAAAATACCAGTGGCCCACTTTGGAAATCATCCTTTTGGTTGTCGTTGAAAGCCTTGGGGATTATTTTCTAAATATAATGAAGTGCACTCGGACTATGAACTCATCACATATCAAAGTGTAAAAAAAATTGTACCTATTTTCCTTCAAAATGTTGAAATAAACATGCACAGGTAACTCAGTAACATGCCAGCTTAAATTCATACCTGCGAAAATGTTTCTCGCACAGACTACATCCAACAGGTAAGATGCCATGTTGAAAATTGATGTTTCTCCATCTTTTGGTGTCTGGGATTGTAGGATGTTGATACTCAACTGCTTGGAAATTATGGCTCCCCAATTAAAACTGCTCATGGATATTTCCATGGTATATGTTAATGGAATCCACGCCTCTGAAAACTTTAAGCAATATTTTTCCCTGTAAAAGTGATAGATTAAATCCATTAAATGCATATAAGGATCTTTGAGTTTTACCATGTTGTACCAACCATTTCTCTTGTTTGTGAACTTCTTATATTCTTTCCACCACGAGGCCAGTAACATGTTGGTGTCATGGAACTCATAAAACCTGACCACAAATTATGTATTCAGTCTCTCCTCTGGGTCTCTGAGTTTGTAGTATTTTTGTACCTCTATTAGAAGAAAGACACCAACACATTCACCCTCCCCATTATTGACTGTGCATTTCATCGTGTCTGTGTGGTCAATTATCCATCCTAGGATTTAGATAGAGGGTAGAACTAGGGTTCATTAGGCCACCATATGAAAGTATGATCACCTAATGTTTGGGAAAACCTGGTCATCCAATATCATGACATCTGGGTCGCTGTGAGGTGTAAACTCTGGGTAATCTTCCTGATTGATTTTTTTAAAAATACCCCCCCAACGTGGGATCATTACTTTAGATCTAGTGCTCGCCTCTGTGTCCCCGAAAGCTAGAGGCTTGGTAAACTGTTTCTTAGTGGAAGTTCGGATAATTGAATTTGTCTTTGAAACAAAATCAATTTCCCTTGTTGTCATCGGTGTTGACCCTTCTTTGATCTCCAATTCTTTCATTTTGGGCGTTCTTGGTGAGCCCCTAGTTGTTGTCTTTCGCGAAGGCATTTTCCTGCACAAAATGGAATATTAAGTTTCAAGCCAATTAAGATAAGTGTTATTCGAAGAAATCAAAAAATGTAAACAATAAAGATCATGATTATGTTTTGCTCGCAGGAAATAATATGGGCTTATTGGTAATTGAAGTGGCACAATGACATGTTACCTCTTCGATGCTCTCTCTTGCGCCTTCGTCTGCTTGGGAGATCAGCTATTTGCGAATGGAATACTATGCTTGGGCACAAACTTCGCAAATTTAAAACATACCTACCTTGTCCCATCGAGTCTTAAATTCAGGAGTACATATATGATCTATACAATCTATAAAAGAATCCACATCATGCTCAAGATTAAATGCAATGCAGGCTAGCGGCAAAGAAGTGTGTTACTTTTAGAGTTCATCGGCGAATTCAATTTTTTTAAAGTTGATCAGCACACGACATCTTTTTATCGGTTATGTGAAGTTCTTAATTGTCTAACAAATCGCAAACTATGTCCTTCACTTAGCTAGAGGTGTCTCCTCAAATCACCAGAGCGTTCTTCGCACTTCAACGGAACTAGTATGATCAGTATCGGGGATAAGAAGGATCATTAAATGGACATCAAAGATCAACCAGGATCGTCGACGTCGATGGATGAATATTGAATCTAAAACCAAAACTTTGGTGTTCTAGTAATCAGTCGTTAGTAAATGAGTTCATCGGCATTTGTGGATTATCTTTGATGTTGTTTCGTTGGTGCCTCTAGGTAAAATTTTCGATGCCGACCCGAACTATCATACAATACTGACGTGGAAGTATAGATATGAAATGAGGGATATCAAAAGATGACATGGATAATCACCAGGAAATATGGACAGTTTACGTGGAAAAACATGTGGTTGTTGATTTGACCCCTTGGGCATGAAATGTGTTTCTTTTCGGTGTCAGGGATTTTCTTTTTGACATATGTTCTTGTGTCCTTTCTCCCTCGTCATCGATGTCGATGATATATTGGTGATCTACAATCAGCAATTATTGGTTCCTATATTGATGGTTTACCTTTTGGATTTCGTCGATGTCAACGATACATCGGCGATTTGTGGAAAAAAAATTTGCAGGCCAGGATCGTCGATCGACGCATGGCTCTTTATAAGACAAATTTTAAGTTGTATGCAACTTAGACTAATGCCACGTTTACTTAGAGAGAAAAATGTCAAATTGTTCAACAAACTTCAAACCAAAAATGAATGTGATCGATGATAAAACAAAACAATAGAAAAAAACATTGATCCCTACACAACTAACTCCATTCAGAAAATGACAAAGTGGTACCCAAAAAGAAAAAGAAAAATTCTCAAAGAATTTTAGGGTGTGTTGAGTGCTCAACACGTCTTAGACTTGTTAATCCTAGGAAGGTCATTGCTATTAAGGTAGAGGTGGACAAGCTACTCAATATTGGCTTCATCAACCTGGTTCCCTTGACCAAATGGGTGTCCAACCATGTTCCCATAGATAAAAAGTAAGGAATTGTCCATGTACGTATGGATTTTAGGGACCTAAACAAAGCATGTCCCAAAGATAACTTCCCCACTCCTTTTATTGACTAGATTATCGATGAGTGTGTAGGAACCAAAGTCTTTTACTTTATGGATGGATTTTCAAGTTATAATAAGATTCAGATCAAACCTGAGGATTAACACAAGACGGTGTTTATTTGTCCTTGGGGTACCTTTGCATACCGGAAAATGCCTTTCGGTCTTAAAAACATCGAAGCAACCTTTCAATGTGCCATGACCTTTGTGTTTCATTATATTAAACATATCTTCGAAGCTTAACTAGATGATCTCTCTACTCACTCTCGCAAGAGGGTATGTCACTCGACTCACCTTCGACTAGTATTTGAGAGATGTCATTATTATCACATTTGGTTGAACCCTCACAAGTGCATATTTTGTGTTAGGTCTAGTCATATTTTATTATTCATAGTTTCTAAGAATCGGATCATGGTGGATCTTATGAAGGTTGAGGCAATACTTTGGTTGTCTCCCCCGCGCAACATTCAACAACTTTAGGGTTTACAGCGGAAGGCTAACTTCAAGTGTCATTTCATAGTTAACTATGCCAATTTAACTAAAGGTTTCATGCATCTTTTGAAGAAAACTTTGTTCATATGGGATGAGTGAGCCTAGGAATCCTTCGATTCTCTTAAGAAATCCTTGGTATCAGTGCCTCTGTTGAATCCCTTGGACTACAGTAGAGACTTTCTTATTTATATCGCTACATCCGAAGGGATGGTTGGCATGGTACTTGTTCAGGAGGATGATGAGCTCCACGAGCACATTGTCTACTACCTTAGCCAAAATCTAGTTGGTCCTGAACTTAAATAATCTCACGTAGATTAATCCAAGGCTTTAATCCAAGGTGTTATCACAAGAAGTTGCCTTGGATCTTTTATCCCTTAGGTTTAAATTTTTATCCTTTAGACTTTAGGTTTTCTTTATTTTTCTTCTTGTGATTTGCTTAGGTTAATAAAGACTTGGGTTTTAACTCACTTTTGGCCCACACATAGATTTTAAGCCTAGGTTCATTTTATGGTTTATGTCTTTGACTCACTTTCTGACTTGACATCAAGCATAATCAACCCCATGATCCTAATGACTTGACACGCCACTCAATACACTCACACTCTTTATCCTTTCCATGTTGTCCCCATATCCGTTAAAGGGGGGGTCAAATCAAATTTTGAAAAAGGTGTTTCCAACTCACTAGGAGTTTTCGTAGCACACCTTTGTCTTATGCTCTTTACCATAATTGGTCATAATCAGATGAGGTTGTGATTTCTCTAGTTTTCAGTGCCCTTTTTAAAAGAGAATATTGAGATTTTCTCATTTATGAGCTTTCTAACTGTTTAAGCATTTGAATTTTTCTCCCAAGCTCAACACTGCTGAAAGCACTAGTTCAGACCTGCTACAGATTGCGCTACGGGATCAACTTTCAAAGCTCAATTGGAGGTTGAGGTGGATGTAGTGGTTCCAAAGCTTGTTGCAGATCTTCCATTATCAGTCACCATCTCCAGGTATTTCATGAGTTCTCTCAATTGCATGGAAAAGCCTTAAGATACCCCTGCCTCGGCTTTTGGTAGTGCCCAACACTGCAGACTAGATTCTCTCTCATCCGTTTGCACCTGTAGCTCTTTTTCTACAGACTTTGCAGTCATTTTCCACTTGGATTTCACCTATTCTAGAGGTCAATTCATTTCCTTATGAATATTGAATACATGTTCAATCACTTGGCCCTTGTGTGCACATTGCGCTATAGAAAGTCATTGTTAAAACTACACTACATATCCCTTGTCTCATGTGTTGTGTTTTACTTGGATTGGTGAGTGTTATATTTTGTATTCAAATACTCATGCATTAGCCTCTTCTATTCATTGTATCATCATTCATTCATCTTAAGATATGCTGTAAGTGATTGGAAGAAGTCCCTACCCTTCCAAAACTTGGATGACCATTGTGTGGTGACATAAAACTGAGCAGTGCATCCATGCCTTCCTTAACTCATAGTTTATTTCTCTCCTTTTTAAATAAAAATCCATCCAATCAGTTTATGTTAATTCAAGGTGAGTTGGAGGAAAATCCTTGAGAGAGAGCAACCATTATCCACAGTCATTTATCATTTGATATTTGCCTATGTTTGTTTCCTTTACCCCTCACTACACCACAACCTTTGATCCCCTGTTTATATCCATGGAGACACCTCAAAGGAAGAAGTATCACAAGGGAGGGAGTGTGGTCAGGACTGAACCTTCTGACATGCAACTATTTGATGTTGAGCCAATGGTCAGGGAGGTTTTTCAAAGGGTCGGTTGCCTCTCTTTTTGCCAAAACATCAGAGGGGACACCCTAAAGTAGCAAGGTAGTTTACATTACACTTTTATGGCATTAAGACTAAGGTGGGAAACCTTGAGTTTGAGGTATCTAAAGCCTCTATTTCAGCAGCCACTGGAATTCCTAATACTGGTGAGAGGTGTTTTAAATCCATGATCCTCAATGTTTCTTTCTCCAAGGAATTTCTCAAACCAGACTATCAGATAGACAATTTGGCTAAGGGAGTGCCTAGAAGCCACCTAGTTGAAGGCTTTGATAAAATGTTGAAGATCATCCAAAGATATTTTACATGTGAGGGAAGGTTTAACATGTTATACTAGTATCATATAAGACTCTTGATACATTTCACTGGTAAGGATGCAATGAATATCCCTTTTTATCTTTTGAGGAGCATGGGAAATATGTCTAATAAAGTCCAAGCCAAGTCTAAGGTTGTGGACACTAGTGTCTTTCACTCTAGTATGATCAGGATGTTGGTGATGGAAGAATTGAAGAAGAGGAACATGCCTTGGGAACAATTCATTGCCTCTACCCATATGCAGCTAGATATAGCCTCTACCCCTTAGTCTAGGATGTAGATCCCTTTTCCATCTAGTAGTGTTGCTCTAGCAAGAACAAGCAGGAAGAGAAAAAGTAAAGCCACTACACAAGACAAAGAAGCCCTCAAGGAAATTGAAGAAGAGTAGAGGGAGGTTCATCATTCTCCACAGTTAGATTTTTCACCTCCTCATGTACCTGAATTGGAGGAATTCCCTTCACCCACCAAAGCCACAACCAAGAGGGGAAGGAAGTTGCATTTCCTTTCACCTACTCCAGCAACTAAGATCAGAATCAGAAATCCTTTTACTAGATCATCAACACTTAAGGAATTTGTTGAAGTAGAAGTCTTACCCAAGGCTTCAGTTCCAAGGAAAGAGAAAGATAAGGGTAAATGCATTGAGAATCCTATTGAGGTGATAAACATCATCACTCCACCTAGTAATCCCACTTTCAAAATATTGATCAGACAGCTCAGGGAGGTGTTACACCTTAAAATTACTCACTTTGATAGTGTCGCAAGTGTCGTCATTACGAGTGTTGTAAGTGTCGCATCTTGTCCGCAAGTGTCACATCTTGACTATAAGTGTTTCAAGTGTCACAAACATCATACTGTCATCTTTCCTATGTTGTGCCTCTAACGACATCACAAAGACACTTAATACACCTCAAAGGTTAGTTTGGAAGAAGAGAAATCACTTGACAGGAAGTACAAGTCTTTTGCCATTGGAAAAAACACTCAAAAACTGAAATTTGGAGAGGAGCACTCCCCTACGCACTGTCAGGGAGTGTTGGCACTCCCTAAGCCTCTTTGGGGGAGTTTTTGAGTGCCATGTGCACCCTTTTGGGGGAGAACTACCCCTTTTTTGAGCAAATTCTGGGTTTGTTGAGGCAAATCAGGGAAGAATCCCTCAATTCCTGAAGGTGGTTGGATTCGAATAGATGGTCAAGGCATGATCTTAGGGAAGATCCTCAATTGAAGGAGAGGAATCCTCAACTTATCCCAAAAATCTCTCAAGTGGTTGGACCTCTCCAAGGTTATATAAGGAGGCCTTATCATGGTGAAAAGCACAATGGAGATTGAGAATTATACCTAACTTATGATCTCATAAGAAGGTATTGACATGGAAAAGATTGGAGATGTGAAACTTATGATCTCATGAGTAAGATATCATCAAAGCAATCAGTGGATATTACTTGAGCAAAGGGGTTAGACAAGGAGAACTGGAAGAAGCTATTGCACCTTCATTCAAAGGATTGTAATTACTTTTACTTATTCTCATTAATAATCAATGCTTGGCTTGTTTCTTTCAAACTTGTTCTTGTCCCATATGAGTTTGTTTGCAGTAGATGGATCTATTATTGAGCTAATATTAGTAGAGTAGGAAGTTCATTATCTCTTTGTTTGTCCTACAGGATCTATCAGGAAGCTCAAGATCGAAGCTCATTCTGGACTTTGCAAGGACAAACGTCGATAATAAGGTACAAATCTTTCTCCTTCTCTTTCATTCATTAGCTTGATTAGATCTAAAAGGAAGTCAGTGTCCATGTTAATAACTTTTCTGTCTTGGCCTTAGGAGTCTAGAGACCAAGAGGGAATCCACTTTTTCGCAGGGGGATTCACCTACAATAGAAATTGGCGACTCCACTGGGGAGGAGCTATGATTTTTGTTTCCATTCCCAGAGAATTTTTTTGCCCTTTTCCCACTGATTTGATCTTCTCCACATTGTCTTTTTTTTTCTTAGATTTGTTTGATTGCTTCATTATGTCATCAGGATCACCCTGATTGACTGCATTTTCTTGAATTTTTGAGTTTTTGGGAACTTTTCTGAGCTTTTGTAGCAGAGAAATAACACTCTCTGGTGGTCTTACATAGAGTGTTGGAGCGCTTTGGTACCCCTTACACCAGAGCGCTACCCCATTTTCAGTGAAAAACCCTCTAGTTTTTCAATTTATGGGTTCATTTTTTGCTCTTTTGCACTTGCTCATGGTCTCATACTCTCAGTCCATCTTGTTATTGGCTTTCAAACACCTTATTCCTGAGAATTCATCCTCTTTTGTTTGGATTTTTTTACATTTTTCCTTACTTTGCAATTTATTCTTCACAATTTGGAGTCAATTTGTCGTTTTCTTCTCGTTTATCTGAATGAGTGAAAACTTTGTAAGGGGTTTCAAAGGTCTTTTGTACTTTTCTTTCTGATCTTTGAATTATCTTGTCCAAGCTCTTTCTCCTTCTTTTTGAGTTTTTGGCTTTCTGTTTCTTGTTTGATCACAACAAGGGTGTCTTTTGGTTTATGTGAAGTTTGCTTCCAGATTGCTTAAATCTCACAACTCTTGAAGTCTGATTAGCATAAGAAGCTTTACATCTACTGGTCATCAGTCACATACAAACATTTTAGCATTGAATTGGATTCCTTATTGAGGACTATTGCATGAGGTCATTTCATCTTGGTGTTTGACAATGAAAGGAAAATCCTTCTCCTTCCCTTAATTAGACATTCATTGAAAGAAAAGATTGCTTATCATTTCTTATGCATGTTTTGGGAACTGAGTCATAATATCATCAGTATTCACTCTCATACACTTCTGAGTAAACAACAGCCACTAAAATCAACGCTTAACTAAAATTTATCAGAATTTTTACATCTTTGTTAGAAAACCTACATTAGTTTAAGGTGTAGGGCTTTGGAATAAGGTTGAAAGGATAACTTTCCAAAGATATCAAACAAACTTAGAATCTTGTGATAGGGAGAGAAAATCCAATTGTCGTATAGGCTTTCTGGGATCCCCCTCTCACACAGGGGATATGCACGAGGTCGCATTCAGGTGAGTTACGTAGATTATCCCTCTATGGTTCAAATGTGTGTAGAGGTCGGATCATATATTGGGGGTCACTTGAGGGTATACCCACGATTATGTGTGGGAGCCTCTCGAGTTGATTTCGGACTTGTTATCCTACCCATACGCTCGGATTGGACTATCGAATGTACCCACCCAGGGGCTGACTACAAATTGGTGACCTTAGTAGCCATAATATTTAGGGTCTTACATGAGGTGCCGGTGAAGGGAAGTCTCACTGTACCTGGAACATACATTGGTCAAACTCACTCGGGCTCCTTGGAGGGTAAATCCACAATTACTATGTGGAAGCTTGCACCAAGTCATAAGTCTATTAAGCAGGTCGCCAACGTAAATGATCCACCTGCTCTACACCTGCCTCTTCCTATTTTGATCTCGTGACATTGGATTTCATCACCAACTAGTGGTTTCATTGTGGGAAGGTTTTGTTTGATTGTTTGCTTCTCAGATTCATAGAGTGTGTTGGTTTTGTTACTTAGTGGACCTTAGGTTGAGTCAGTGCTAATGGCATCAAATCCTGAGAGTACCAATGGAGGAACCCCTTCTCCTGGGGAACCTTATACCTTTCCTTCGTTTGGAAAATTTGTTCCTCCATACATTGTCACACTGAGTCTTTCAGGACTCACTATCGGATTACCGATTTGGTTGTTCCCCACTTCGGTGATATCGAATCCTCCCAGTGCTTCAATTGCACCTAATACTTTAGATGTCAGTACACCACCCACACATCAACCTCATTTCAACTTTTCACCTTCTTCACCCATTAAGTCTCCTTCCCTTTCTCCTTCTTCATCTAGTGAAAGCTTTAAAGAAAGTATCCAGGTTGATCAAAAAAAGAAGAAATAGAAAGAGAAGAAGAAGAAGAGAAGGAAAAGGACCAAGGCCCCAACAACATCAAATGTTGGATCCAAGCAACCAATTATTGTTAATAGTACTGGGGGTATTGATGAGGTCAACAATATTAAAATAAAGAATCTGAAACCCAAATTCCCTTGCAGTCTTTGTAAGGGTGACCACTTTATAAGGGATTGCCCTGGTATTCCCAAGATCTCAGAAATGTGGTTCTCCACGTCATCATCCTCTGTTGGTCATGTCGGTGATACCCCGTCAACTAGTGACGTTAAGGTTGGTAAGAAGAAGACAACTGTCAAATTCCCTTGTATGTTATGCAAAGGTGATCATTATTCTCACCTTTGTCCTTGCATGGATGAGGCTTCTTCTCTTTTGGAAAAACTTCAACTTCCAAAAGGTTATCGTAAGCTTTCCCCCAATCCATCGTTAGTTGATGGATCGATCAATCTGGTTCCATCTCCGATCAATCTGGTTGATCAGGTGGTCAATCTAGTTTCATCCTCGATTGAACCACTCACCAAAGTAGTTGATCCAATTCCACCATCGGTCAGCCCTACTCTTCATCAAAAGAGTATAACCCAAGTAGTCAATTCATTTTCATTCTCAATCGACCCCATTATCCCATTAGATAGTGACACCAAAGCGATCAATCCGTTTCCACCTATCAACCCCATTCTCCCCTTGGAGAATGAAACCCAAGTGGTCGATCTGGTTATGTCATTGGTCGAACCCACTCCTCCTTTGATGAGTGCCAAAGTGGCTAATCCAATCCCACCCTTCCTCTGAAGAGTGCCTGCATGGTTGATCCAATCCCATCATCGGTCAATCCCACTCTTCCTCTGAAGAGTGCCTATGTGATCGATTCATACCCATCATCGGTCGATCCTACTCTCCCTCTAGAGAGTAAACCTGATACAGCCCATGTTTTTCTCGTTGATACAGAATCTACCATGTTGGGGGGGCATTCCTCATTCTCCTGCGAAACCCCCTCTAAGTAATGAGGCCATCCTTTTTTATTGGGGTGCACTAACAGGACCTTGTCTTCCCTCTCACATTCCTTTCCAGATTACAGTACAGGTTTGTGGTCAGGACGTTCCTCAAACGCTGATAGATGAAGGTGTGTTCATTAGTATTTTGTCCTCTACTACTTGGCACACTTTGGGTTGTCCTCAGCTTGCATTGATTACACATAATTTGTTATCTTTTAACAGAAGAACCAGTCAACCTTTAGGGACCCTTCCTCGGTTTCTCATAATTTTGGGAGGGAAAATTGGCTTTATTGATGTCATGGTAGTCTGAGACCCCTTGGATTTCGCTTTACTCCTTGGGCGGGATTATGTCTATGCCATGAGTGTGATTGTATCCACTCTTTTTTTTGTGATATATTTCCCTCATGATGGAAGAATGGTGTCTATGTTGGATTACTGAGAGGGGGGGTGAATCAGTAATAACGTAATTATAATCCTTTTCTCTTCAAATGTTATATCAATGTAGAATTATTATCCAATAATGAGCAGTAATAAATAAACAATCACACACATGCACAGTACACCATTGTTTTACGTGGAAACCCAAATAGGGAGAAAACCACAGAATGCTTTTTCTTATATGTCTTGAAGAATTACATTCATTGGAAGCACCAACTTCCTTTGTTTTCCAGATGCAACTGGAAGGAGGATCCAACCTCCTAGTTTCTCAGGCTAAAACCTGAGGGAAGCTCCAACTCCCCAAATCTCTAGCTACATCCAGAAGGAGGCTGCAACCCCCAATGTTCTCCGGCTACAACCGAAAGGTGGCTACAACCACCTGTCCTTGCCCCGTCCTGTCACCCTGAAGTAGAAGTAGAATGATGGAACCACTGTCACACTATCACTGTGAGATATACTACTGTAAACCTGTACCAATAA
>JZKD02S1997997.1:187340-208557 GCA_000966675.3 Picea glauca
TGTTGTATATGCATGTGCATTTTCCTTCATGTCCAAATACCTTTATCAATCTTGCGGTCCAAAACCCATGACTAGGGTTGACATCAATGACAACAATCAATCTTCCAACATGTTCGACATCAGGACATCTATTCACATGGTTAGATTTGTACTACATCGGGATCGGTAAGAAGACCATGGGTTGATTTTTCATTGTTATGTATACTTTGCCCAGGTTGCAAAGGAGTTATTTTGAACTATGACAATATATCGTTACATAGATCCACTTTGTATTGGTCGTGGCGATGTCTTGTCATCTCGTAGATCCACTGTGTATTCCTCATGGCTACAATCAGTTCAGGTCATAGGAGTATAGATCCACATTGTATCTTCAGTGGCTATACCTTTTGTCAATATAATTATGGATCCGAAGTGTATTTTATGGTGGCCATACCTAAAAAGTCTTTATCACTCAAGCATAGGTATGTCTGCCTTGGGCTTGAAACATGTCATAATATTTGTTTGATGGTTGTGTGCAAATTTTTCCAGTTTCTCTGCGTCCATATCCTTGCTCAAAAAATTCTACAATGTATTTCAGTCATCATCGTCTTCTAACTTCATACTTTGGGGGGAAATTTGTTATAGCTCAAAATTACTCACTTTTATAGTGTCGCAAGTGTCGTCATTACGAGTGTTGTAAGTGTCACATCTTATCTGCAAGTGTCTCATCTTGACTATAAGTGTTGCAAGTGTCAAAAACATCATAATTCCATCTTTCCTATGTCATGCCTCTAACGACATCACAAATAAACTTAATACACCTAAAAGGTTAGTTTGGAAGAAGAGAAATCACTTGACAGGAAGTACAAGCCTTTTGCCATTGGAAAAAACACTCAAAAACTTAATTTTGGAGAGGAGCGCTCCCCTACCCACTATCAGGGAGTGACGGTGCTCCCTAAGCCTCTTTGGGAGAGAGTTTGAGTGCCTTGTGCACCCTTTTGGGGGAGCGCTACCCCTTTTTTGAGCAAATTCTGGGTTTGTTGAGGCAAATCAGGAAAGAAACCCTCAATTCCTAAAGGTGGTTAGATTTGAATAGATGGTCAAGGCATGATATTAGGGAAGATCCTCAACTAAAGGAGAGGAATCCTCAACTTATCGCAAAGATATCTCAAGTGGAGGGACCTCTCCAAGGTTATATAAGGAGGCCTTCTCATGGTGAAAGGCACAATGGAGATTGAGAATTATACCTAACTTATGATCTCATAAGAAGGTATTGACATGGAAAATATTAGAGATGTGAAACTTATGATCTCATGAGTAAGATATCATCAAAGAAATCAGTGGAGATTACTTGAGCAAAGGAGTTGGACAAGGAGAACTGGAAGAAGTTGTTGCACCTTCATTCAAAGGATTGTAAGTACTTTTACTTGTTCTCATTAATAATCAATGCTTGGCCTGTTTCTTTCAAACTTTTGCTTGTCCAATATGAGTTTGTCTGCAGTAGATGGATCTATGATTCAGCTAATATCAGTAGAGTAGGAAGTCCAGTGTATCTTTGTTTGTCCTACAGAATCTATCGGGGATCTCAAGATCCAAGCTCAGCCTAGACTTTGCAAGGACAAACATCGATAATAAGGTACATATCTTTCTCCTTATCTTTCATTCATTAGCTTTATTAGATCTAAAAGGAAGTCAGTGTCCATGTTAAGAACTTTTCTATCTTGGCCTTAGGAGTCTAGAGACCAAGAGGGAATCCACTTGTCCGCAGGGGGATTCACCTGCAACAGGAGGCTAGGAAGGAGGTTGCTCATTTGAAAGCAAAAATTTTGACTGGGAGAATCAAGATGAAGGAGCTCATGGATATGTATAGTGAAACCCTTGATCTAGAAAATTTTTCAACAAGAAGAGCCATGCCTCTCCATAGGCAACTTAAGAACCTCTACAGGAAAAACATAAGCTTTTATTCCCAAAACAGAAATCTCAAGGAGGAATTGCATCATTTTAAGGATGAACTGGCACAGAGGAACTTAAATGTTCTAGTAGAAGCTGCAATTGAAAGATATGAAACAACAGTTAAGAAGAGTACACCTACAGTCAAGAGGAATATCCCTAAAGAGGAGAAAGATGTTGCTATGGCATAGGGAAGTTCTCCTGTAATAAGGAGGAGTGTTATATTGATGAAGTAGTTGGGGGATGAAAGATCCATTTTTGTGGGTGGTCTCTTTTTGCAAATGTAAGGTGATCAAGGACAGTATAATTTTTCCACCTATACAGGCATCTGCAGGCTCCTAGTCCATCAACTAAGTTTTTTGTGCTTTTGAAAGATTGGTCTCATCACACAAAAGAAACAAAGACATTCTATAGCGCCATGGCGCTACGAAATCATATATATAGTATGTTCTGTAAATTGTGATACCTTAATGCTACGAAATCGCCTAGTTGAACTACATAGTGGTGCTACCGATTCTACAGAACGCTACAAAATCTCCTAGTTGAACTTAACAGTGGTGCTACCAATTATGCGGGACTGTGTCAACAATGTCTCTACCGAATCTACAGAAGCATTTGATGGATGGCGCTATGGAAACTACAGACATGTTTTAGGAGTGGCGCTATGAAATATGCAGATTTGTTTTGGAGGAGGCGTTATGAAATTTGCAAAGGGAAGGAATTGAAGACATTTCCCTGGGATTGAATGAAAAATCATATTGACTCTGAATTTGCATTAGAAATCAGTATATTGAAGATTGTATCTTGCACCTGGTGACTCCATTGTTTTAGTTGTGGATTCCAAAGGCAGATACATGAGGTCTACTCCACATCTACCTCTAGAAACACCTGAATCTGATCAAGAGAAGATTCTCAAAAAAGGAAAGGCTTCTCAACAAGGATTTTCATCTCCTATACCAGGTACTTCTGGTCATTTGTATGATTCTACTTTTAAAACTCCAGTAGCCATATCTAACCCTCCTATTTTACCTTCTACTGAAGTTTCTAGAAGTTCAGATTTTAAAAATTTCCCTGTTGAATAATCATATTTTAGCCCTCAACTCAAAGAAGAAAGTTTTGAAACCCTTGTTTCCCCTAATATTGTAAAGTGGTTCAGACTTGAGAGTCTTGAAGATTTTCCTACTTTGGGTTTTCCTACTCCTCCTCCTACCAAAGTTACTGAGACTAAAAAAGAGGAAACCTTTTCTCCCTTGGACCCTATTTCATTTTCCCCAAACGCTCAAACTCTTCCTCTGAAATCTGAGACCTCTCCATCCTCATCAAAGTTCCCTCTTTCCCCTCAAACCCAAGTTGTAGTTGTAGTTGTCAAAGCTCCATCTCCCCCTTGTTCTCCTACAGTTCACAACCCCGTGGCAAGTGCTAATGCTCCTATAAATAGGATGGATGTCATAGTGGCTGCTAGGTATGCCCCTCTTATCTTACCTCGACCTATGAATTCTCTCCCAGTTGGATACTACCTTAAGTACATGCCTAAGTTTACTGGGGAGGAAGACACAACTGCAAAAGAACATCTTTCAGCCTTTTATAATTATCCAAATAATCTTAACATTGAAAATGAAGATGTATGGATGAGAGTATTTGTACAGAGCTTTGATGGTGAGGCTAGAAAATGGTTTAGGGGTTTGAATCCTAGATCTGTTGATGGGATTGAAGCTTTGGATGATGCCTTCTTAAGGCATTAGGGGGATAAAAAGGATTTCCTTTATTATATTATAGAATTTGGATGACTTCAGAGGAAAGAAGGGGAATTTCTGTCTGACTTCTCCAAGAGATTCAATAAAATGTACAACAAGATTCCCACTGAAATAAATCCTAAAAAAACCTATGTCAGTGCTTTTGACCCTGAGTTCTGCCTCCTATTGAGAGAAAGAATATCTACCTCTTTAACCCATATGCAATATGCAGCCTTAGAAGTAGAATCCAATATATTGGCAGCTGACAAACTTAGGGGAAAGTCTGATAGAGATAGAAGGAAAGGTAGGGTTGAAGCTTCAACCTCTGAATCCCTTGTTGTCCACCCTCGGGTTGATGAACTTACAAAATTGGTAAAATCACTTTCTACTGAAATGGAGAAGTTGAAACTTGAAGGGAAACAGAACTATAGAAACACATAGAATGTTGACAATAGAGTTAATTTCATAAGACCAAATAATGCTCCTCAGGTCCTCCAAAGAGATCCAAGAAATAGAGATAGGGATGATCAAAAAATTCAAACCCCTCTACAGAAAAACCTTATTTCTAGTGAAGAAGGAGAGGATGAAGAAACTGATCTCGAATTCATTGTCTTGGTGACACCTCTTCTTCTCCTCATTTGACCCAATCTGCATATGAGGAGTCTCGCATGGATAGACAATTAAATGAATTGAGTAAAGGGGAGAAAACAAATGACAATCCTAATAGATACAACATAAGGTCCAAAAAGAAAGAGAGAAAGACTGACACTTCTTATCAGCCCACTAAAACAGAAAATTATGATAAGGTTGTGACAGCTAGCAGCAAAGGAAAAGACGTGCAAATCCCTCAAACATTAGTTAAGAGCCCTACCCCAAAAGTTAAAGAAATTCTGAAATCCTCATCCTCCTTTAGCTTTGAAAATGAATTCCAAAAGATCAAAATCCCTGTACCTTTTTTGGAGTTGATTAAGAATGAGGAATTTAAAAGATACCTTTCTAAAATATTGCAGTCTGTGCTTTCTTCTAATTCCACAGATTCAGTTAACCTTCAAGATGAAAAACCAGTTGTTATCCTGGGACCTTTGGTAGAAGATAGAGATGATTCATCCCCTCCTTACTATACATCATTGAATATTCATGATAAAGTGTTTCGCAACTACTTGATGGACTAAAGGGCATCTCACAATCTCATGCCTAAAACAGTCATGGATGAGCTTGGGTTGGAAATTACAAAAACATACCATGACGTATACTCTTTTGACTCTAGGAAAGTGAAGTGTCTTGGGGTTATCAAAGATTTGGTTGTGAGCTTGTCTCAGTTTCCCATGAAAAGTGTGATCATGGATATTGTGGTGGTTGATGTCCCCCCTAAGTTTGGGATGCTCTTGTCAATATCTTGGATAAAAAGACTAGGGGAAACCTTGCATATGGACCTTACATATGCCACCATTCCTGTATTTGTGGGAGAACATAGAAGGCTTTACAGGGAGGCTCAATTAGCTTACATCATCAGTGATGAAGCAAATCCCACCAACCATCCTGTTTTTGCACTTGATACTGATTTAGAATCCAGTATATTGCAGCTCACTGATGCTCCTCAACCTCCTATTGAAATCAGAAAATAGTCCATTACCTCTTGTGAATTCCCTCTTCCTAATACCTTTGTTTAAAATATGTTTTTTGATGGGGCTTCCTCTAAAGAAGGTGTTGGTGTTGGGGTAGTCTTTATTTCCCCTACTCAAGAGATCATTTCTTTATCCTACAAACTTGAATTTGAAACTACAAAAAATGTGGCAGACTATGAGGCTCTTGTTTTGGTCTTGAGGGATGCTAAAGACATGAGGATTTAAGAGCTAGTAGTGTTTGGAGATGTTGAATTAATTGTCCATCAAATCAAAAATATGTATCAATCTAAACACCCCAGGTTAAGGACTTACAGAAATGAAGTTTGGGATATTGTTGATAGTTTCTTCCTAACTTTTAATATCTCATTTGTTCTAAGAGAGGAGAACACTATGGAAGATTCCTTGATTGTTTTAGCAAGTAATTTCAGAGTTACTTTACCCCCCTAAACTCAAATATGATGTGGAAGTGAAGTATAGACCCTCTATACCCGACAATGTCAAACATTGGAAGGTTTTTTAGGATGATATTGATATAAAAATATTTCTTGAGACTGTGGATGAGTTTTTTGCCTTACATATTGATCAATATCATGACACTGAAAAAATCCCTCATGTTGATGTTTTTCTGAATAAAATTGTTGACCATCATATTGTTCAGTTGCCTAGCAACCATATTCCAAAAGGACTAGTTCCCTTGGAGAGATTGTTTGATAGAAATGATGTTGTTGTGAAGGTTAAGGGTTCAACTGAAAATGTTGATGTAACTGAATGCAATCTAGGTACAGAGGAAGATCCAAAGTATGTTAAGTTGTCTAGCATCTTGTCAAAAGAGCACAGGGTTGAATATGTTAAGCTCTTAAAAGAGTTTTCTGATGTGTTTTTATGGAAATATGAAGATTTGAGAACATATGACACAAGCATCATTGAACATAAGATACCTTTGAAAGAGGAGACCAAGCCATTTAGGAAGAAACTCAGACAGATAAATCTTATGATGTTGCCTAGTATGGAAAAGGAGGTTAAAAAGATTTTGGATGCCAAGATTATCATTCCTTTGAGATACTCTGAATGGGTGGATAACTTGGTTCCAATGAGAAAGAAGAATGGGGAAATCAAACTTTGTGTCAATTTCAAAAATTTGAATAGAAGCTCCAAGAAAGATAATTACCCCTTACTAAAGATGGAGCACATATTGCAGAGGATGATAGGTTCATCTAGGATGTCTATGATTGATGGATTTTTTGGCTACAATCATATCTTTGCCTTTCCTGAAGATACAGAGAAGATAGCCTTCACTACTCCTTGGCGCACATTCATGTATGCCAAAATTCCCTTCTGATTGATGAATGCAGGAGCGACCTTTCAGCGATCCATGGACATTGTCTTTATTGGGGAGAAGGACAAAATTGTAATCATCTATTTAGATGACATCATAGTGTTCTCACAATCTAATAAAGAACATTATCATCATTTGAAAACGGTTTTTTTGAAATGCAGAAGGTTTGGTCTCTCTCTCAATCCTAAAAAGTCTTGGTTTTCTATGAAGGAGGGGAAGTTGTTGGGGCGCATTGTATTAGCTAAAGGGGCAAGAATTGATTCAAGCATAGTATAATTCATCCAGACCTTGTCTATCCCTAGATCCAAGAAAGAAGTTTAGTCTTTCTTGGGGAAAATCATTTTTTTAAGAAGGCTCATTTCAAATTTTGTTGAATTGGTAAACTACATTACAGCCATGCTTAGGAAAGTAAATGAGGTCAAATGGACTACCGAGTCTCGAGACTCTTTTGATCAAATCAAAAAGGATTTGATTGAAGCACCTATTCTCATCAACCCTGACTACTCCAAGGATTTTCTGATATTTTCTTTTGCTTCATTTGACACAGTAGTTGTTGTTTTATTGCAGAAAAATGCAGAAGGGTTAGAGCAACCTATTTCCTTTTTCAGCAGGGCATTAACGGATGCAGAAATTAAATATGATAGCATGGAAAAGAAGGTTTATGATTTAGTCAAAGCCCTCAAGGATTTCAGAGTATATGTTTTTCTTTCAAAATTTGTTGCATGTGTCTCTTTAGGCTTAGTGAAAGAGATACTTATCTAGCCTGACATATATGGTAGGAGAAGAAAATGGGTTGCCAAAATTATGGAATTTTACCTTGAAATAAAACCCACTAAATTGGTTAAAGGCCAAGGTTTAGCTAGGTTGTTGAATGAATCAAATTGCAATGCTTTGGGGGTTATTTCATAAACATTAACTCAGAAAATCAGCAAATTGAGTTGTTTGATAAAGATTCTCATGTCAGCCCAAAGTTGGCAGAATGCACTTGGTATAAGGAAATCATATATTTTTTGCACAAGTGGCAGCCTCCTGATGGTTTGGAAAGGAACAAGGTAAGATCTTTGAAGCTTAAAGAAATCATATATTGTCGTATTTACCAAGTTTTGTATTGGAAAGATCCTCTAGGAGTGATTTTGAGATGTCTTGATCCAAAAGAGACGTAAAAAGGTTATGACTGATTTTCATGACAGTTTATGTGGGGGCCATCACTTCTGGAGAACCACAGCCTATAAAATCCTCAAAGTTGGATATTTTTGGCCTAGAATTTTTACTGATGTTTGTGAAAATATTAGAGCTTGTGTCAAGTGCCAAAAATTTTCTGGAAAGCAGTAGCTCAAACATTTTCCATTGAAGCTTGTGGTAACTTCAAGACCTTTTCAGCAGTGGGGCGTAGACTTCATTGGGGAAATCCATCCTACTTCAAGTGGATAGCATAGGTGGATTTTGACTGCCACTAATTACTTCACCAAGTGGATAGAAGCCATTCCTACAAGGAATGCCTCCCACAAGGTAATCATTAGTTTTCTTGACGATATCATGTCAAGATTTGGTTGTTCGAGAAAAATTGTTACTAATAATGTTGCATCTTTCAAGGCTTAACCATTGATCAAGTTTTTTGAATAGTATGGGATTACATTGGTTCATTATAATCCTTACTATCCTCAAGGAAATGGATTAGCAGAATCCTCTAACAAGAGCCTTATAAATATCATCAAGAGATTGTTAGAAGACAACACGAAAGCATGGGAGTCAAAGCTAAAATTTTCTTTGTGGGCTGATAGAGTTACAACAAAGAGATCACTTGGCTATCTTTCCTACTCATATTTCCTTACCCATGGAAAACTTATTCTAGGACTACCAAGGAGAAATTGATGATATGGTCAGAAGGATACAACAGCTAGTAGAAGTGCAGCAAACAAGGGAGCAGCGACTGGACAAAGCAAAACACCATCAGCAGAAGATCAAGCAAGCCTTTGACAAGAAGGTAAGCAAATAATATTTCCATCTAGGAGATCTAGTGCTCAAGTGGGATGCACCCAAGCAAGACAAAGGAAAACATGGTAAATTTGAATCCTTGTGGATTGGTCCCTTCAAGATTTCTAAGGTATTCTAAAAAAAACACTTATAAGTTGCAAAATTTGGAGGATTCCAAAGTTTTTGGTGGCCCTGTCAATGGGCACTTTCTAAAAAAGTATTTTTCTTAAGCCATGAGTGGCTTTCCATTCATTGTAAATATCATTTTTGTTTTACTTTTTATTGAATAAGTGACCCCATAGCCTTAGGATAAGGCACCAAAACTGCTTGTTCTTGGTAGCTCACAGGGAGCATGCCATCCCCTATGGAGCCAATGTTATCACATGAAGTTGCCTTGGGTATTTTATTCCTTAGGTTTAAATTTTTCTCCTTTATACTTTAGATTTGCTTTATTTTTCTTCTTGTGATTTTCTTAGGTTAATAAAGAATTGGGTTTTAACTCACTTTTGGCCCACACATAGATTTTAAGCCTAGGTTCATTATATGGTTTATGTCTTTGTCTCACTTTCTGACTTGACATCAAGCATAATCGACCCTGTGATCCTAATGACTTGACACATCACTCCATACATCCATACTCTTTATCCTTTCCATGTTGTCCATATGTCCATTAAAGGGGGGGTCAATCAAATTTTGAAAAAGGCAATGCCAACTCACTAGGAGTTTTCATAGTTTAACTTTGTTCTATGCTCTTTACCATAATTCATCATATCAATTGAGATCATGATTTCTCTAATTTTCAGCGCCCTTGTTGTTAAAAGAGAATATTGATATTTTCTCATTTATGACCTTGCTAACTGTTTAAACATTTGAATTTTTCTGCCAAGCTCGACGCTACTGAAAGCACTAGTGCAAACCAACTACAGACTGTGCTATGGGATCGATTATTAAAGCTCAATTGGAGACTAAGGTGGATGTAGCAGTTCCAAAGCTTGTTGTTGATCCTCCATTATTAGTCACCATCTCTAGGTATTCCATGAGTCCTCTCAATTTCATGGCAAAGTCTTAAGATACCCCTACCTCGGCTTTTGGTAGTACCCAGTGCTACAGACTGCATCCTCTCTCATTCATTTTCACCTATAGCTATTTTTCTATAGAATTTGCAGCCATTTGCCTCCTGGATTTCACCTATTCTAGAGGTCAAGTCATTTTCTTCTGAATCTTGAATACTCATTCAATCACTTGGCCCTTGTGTGCACATTGCGCTACAGAAAGTCGCTACTAAAACTACGCTACAGATCCCCTGTCTCATGTGTTGTGTTTTACCTGGATTGGTCAGTAATATCTTTTGTATTCAAAGACTTGTGCATTAGCCTCTTTTATTCACTATATCATCATTCATTCATCTTAATATCTGTTGGATGTGATTGGAAGAAGTCCCTACCCTTCCAAAACTTTGATGACCATGGTGTGGTGACATAAAACTGAGCAGTGCATCCCTACCTTCCTTAACTCAGAGTTTATTTCTCTCCTTTTTAAAGAAAAAGCCATAAAATCAGTCTGTTGTTAATTCAAGGTGAGTTGGAGGAAAATCCTTGAGAGAGATCAACCATTAGCCGCTGTCATTTCTCATTTGATCTTTGCCTATGTTTGTTTCCTTTACCCCTCACTACACCACAACCTTTAATCCCTTGTTTATATCCATGGAGACACCTCAAAGGAAGAAGTCTCAAAAGGGAGGGAGTGTGGTCAGGACTAAACCTTTTGACATGCACCTCTTTGATGATGAGCCAATGGTTAGGGAGGTTTTTCAAAGGGTCGGTTGACTCTCTTTTTTCCAAAACATGCAGAGGGGACACCCTGAAGTAGCAAGGTTGTTTGCATTACACTTTGATGGCATTAAGACTAAGGTGGGAAACCTTGAGTTTGAGGTATATGAAGCCTCTATTGTAAAAACCACTGCGATTCCTAATATTGGTGAGAGGTGGTTTAAATCCATGATCCTCAATGTTGCCTTCTCCAAGGACTTCCTCAAACCAGACTATCAGACAGACAATTTGATCTGGATTATTTTCGGCACAAAATGAGAGAAGAGATATAATAAAGAAATGTACAGAGACATCTCGGATATCCAATAATATAACAAAAATGTATCATAGATGCAACCATAAATACAAAGATTCATTAATTCACAATTTTCTATTATTGAGCGAAAAAATGTAGAAAGACTGTAAAAATACAGAGTGAAAGACTCGCTAGAATGGTGGCAGCTTATCTTTGAGAAGAGATGTGATGGCTCCTCGCATTCGCAAGAAGATGATTTTACAATGAGGCTAAAAAGGCCTTTTTATCATAAAGAAAATCCAAAACCCTAACCCCGGAATATGAAAATCCAACAGTTTTGTGGACCCCGTTTTGGGTAGTTTGGTGTATCAACTTCCTGGGGGCGTAACTTTGGCATACGATCTTTGTTTGGGCGCATGATACCTCGTTGGAAAGGTATCGTCGAGGAGATTCATTTTGGGGGCTCAATCAAATATTTTGGCCATTATTAAGAGCCTAGATCCCGAAAAACCTTCATTTAGGCCCTCAAAATGGCCCTGAATAAAAATATTAAATTACCAAAATTGCCAGAAAATTGTTTTGAGCCAGTTGGAAAAGGTGGATGTCCACCGATATCAACTTAGATCAATCCTCCCTCCTTAGGAAGCAATGGCCTCCATTGTGTTTAGTGCCCAGGGGAGAGGGAAAAGTGTTTGTTGAATCTGCATCTTGATGAGTTGCATGCCTTGTTGGAGAAGTTGTGTTTCTTAGCTTGTTGAAGGTTGTCACGAACATGTGGGTGGAAGGGTTGGACCTTTTTAACTAGTCTGGATACATGAGATGCCTGTGTAGAAGGAATCTTTACAGTTTGTTGTAATCTTTTCGACTTGCTTCTATTGGATAGAAGGTGCTTGGACTGAGGTTGTAGTGGTGTTCTTCTGTTCACGCTTTGAATAGACTGTGAAGAAGCTGAATTTTTTAGTATGAGATACTATCTTGTAGCACTATTTAGGTGGGACAATAGTCGAAATTACCTCTGGTATTCTGTAGATATGACCCCCCAAAGTAACAATGACACTACGGGGTCGAGACTCATAAACAACATGGCGCTTCCACATATATGGTGTGCCCAAGAGAACATCGCAAACATCCAGTGGGGAAACATCACATAAGACCTCATCCTTGAAGGGTTGAATGTTGTATGACAATCGACACTACTGGCTGACATGAATATCGCATCCTTGGAGAAGCCACCTAATGTTGTATGGTTGCAGGCGTGGTGTTGTCGACAATCCCAATTGTTTAACGACCTCTGGTGAGATGAGGTTATTATGGCTTCTGCTATCAACAATAAAATGCAGTGGGGTCCCTTTCACCCACATTTGTGAATGAAAAATGTGCTTCCCCTCTTTAGGATCTACTGGTTCTTTTGGTTGAATTGTTGTGGTTGCGACAATAGAAGTGGGGTCTACGTCGATGATCTATATTTTACCAGTATTTTTAGAATCAGATTCTGAATAAGGGTTTGGATCCTTGTCTTTGATCTCAGCCACCAATGATTGTTTTGAGCGACATTCATCGGTGTTGTGCCAGGGGTTTTTGTGGAAATCG
The DNA here is from genome assembly GCA_000966675.3 of Picea glauca. Classification (NCBI taxonomy): domain Eukaryota; kingdom Viridiplantae; phylum Streptophyta; class Pinopsida; order Pinales; family Pinaceae; genus Picea; species Picea glauca. The sequence goes on from JZKD02S1997997.1 coordinate 199,592, forward strand.
CACCATTTTCCAGTGTCCTTCTTCGTCTTCCCGTGACCCTTCTTTTCCCATGGCTTAGACTGGTGTTTAGGAAGATATTTTTTAGGGTCGTCTTTATCATACTTTGGTTGTTGCAGATTTGTAGACCCAAACTCCCATTTGTTCTGCTGCTTAAATTTATGCTCGATTTCAACAGCATGTCGATAAGCATCACCGAGTGATGAGAGGTCTAGAAAATCCATTTCTATTTGGATGTATCTGTGTAGAGCCCTGAGGTATTTCTGAACCAAATGTCGTTCAAAGTCTTTGACACCCAACTTGGTGCGCAAGGTATGGAAGGTATTGGTGAACTCCGGAACTACTTGGCCCCTCTCTTGCAGTAATGTTGCCAATCTCATATACTGCTCCTCTTAGTTGCCAACAGGGTAATATTGTTCCTTTACTGCGTCCACAAAAAATCCCAAGTGGGATCAACCCCATATATTCCAAAATATTCTATGGAACTTTGGTCCCAATAAGTTTCCCACCAATGTTTGACATGGGGTAGATATTTAAAGAGTGCAGAGGTGATATTTTCCCTATCTGAAAAATGGTTAACAGAGAAATAACCTTCTAACAGATTTAACCATTTGTCTAGGGCATCCGCATCTATCTGACCTTCAAATACGAGAATATCAAAATTAACCTATACCTTGAAAGGAGAGGTGATTCCAAAGTTTTTTTTTTATGAAGATGTCCATGTTGCTACTAGCAGGTGTTGAAGGATTTGGGAAAAAATCTCCATCATTTCGTCCCTCTACCACGTGACAACTTGCTCAAGCAACAGATTGATATAATCGTCTACTCTGTCATTTTTATTTTCTTCCACCATGGAGGGTTTATTGGGCGTGCGAGAGCCATTTTCTTCAAGAGATACAAGCTCGAGACCCAACTTGTTATACTCGGACCTCGTCAGGGACATGCACTAAAAAAAATGATCAAGAGAAGCATGCTCTGATACCACTAATTCGGATTATTTTTGGCACAAAATGAGAGTAGAGATATAATAAATATATCTATAGGGACATCTCGGATACCCAATAATATAACAGAAATGTATCAGAGATGCAACCATAAACAGAAAGATTCAATAATACACAATTTTCTATTAATGAGAAAAAATGTGCAAAGACTATAAAAATACAGAGTGAAAGACTCGCTAGAATGGTGGAAGCTTATCTCTGAGAAGATATGTGATGGCTACTCGCATTCGCAAGAATATGATTTTACAATGAGGCTCCAAAGGCCATTTTATCATAAATAAAATCCAAAACCCTAACCCAGGAAGATGAAAAGCCAACAATTTTGTGGACCCCGTTTTGGGTAGTTTTGTGTATCAACTTCTCGAGGGCATAACTTTGGCATACGAACTTTGTTTGGGGTGCATGATAGCTCGTTGGAAAGGTATCATAGAGGATATTAATTTTGGGGGCTCAATTAAAGCCTTCAGCTATCATTGGGGACCTCGATCCCGAAAAACCTTCATTTAGGCCCTCAAAATGGCCCCGGAAGTTAAAAACTGCTAAAAATAGTAAATTACCAAAATTGCCAGAAAATTGTTTTGAGCCAGTTGGAAAAGGTGGGTGGCCACCGATATCCACCTGGATCAAAATTTTTCTAAGGGAGTGCCTAGAATCCACCTTGTTGAAGGCTTTGATAAAATGTTGAAGATCATCCAGAGATATTTTACATGTAATACCAGTATCATATAAGACTCTTGCTACATTTCATTGGTAAGGATGTAATGAATATCCCTTTTTATCTTTTGAGGATCATGGGAAATATGTCTGATAGAGTCCAAGCCAAGTTCAAGGCTGTGGACACTAGTGTCTTTCACTCTGGGTTGATCATGATGTTGGTGATGGAAGAATTGAAGAAGAGGAACATGCCTTGGGAACAGTTCATTGTCTCTGGCCATATGCAGCTAGATATAGCCTCTACTCCTCAGTCTAGGATGCAGAGCCCTTTTCTATATAGTAGTGTTTCTCCAGCAGGAACAAGTAGGAAGAGAAAAACCAAAGCCACTACTTAAGACAAAAAAACCCTCAAGGAAATTGAAGAAGAAGAGAGGGGGGTTCATCATTCTCCACGGAGATATTTTTCACCCCTTCCTGCACCTGAATTAGAGGAAGTACCTTCATCCATCAAAGCCATAACCAAGAGGGGAAGGAAGTTTCATTTCCCTTCACCTGCTCCAGCATCTAAGATCCTAATCAAAAAGCCTTTTACCAGATCATCAGCACTTAAGGAAGTTGTTGAAGTAGAAGTCTTACCCAAGGCTTCAGTTCCAATGAAAGAGAAAGATAAGGGTAAAGGAATTGATAAGCCTGTTGAGGTGATCAACATAAGCACTCCACCTAGTAATCCCACTTTCAAAATATTGATCAGGCAGCTTAGAGAGGCTAGAAAGGAGGTTGCTCGTTTGAAAGCAGAAATTTTGACTAGGATAATCAAGATGAAGGAGCTCATGGATATGTATAGTGAAACCCTTGATCTAGAAAAAATTTCAGCAAGAAGAGCCCTGCCTCTCCATAGGAAACTTAAGAATCTCTACAGGCAAAACAAAAGCTTTAAGTTCCAAAACATAAAGCTCAAGGAGGATTTGCAACATTTTAAGGATGAACTGGCATAGAGGAACTTAAATGTTATGGTAGAAGCTGCAATTGAAAGAGATGAACCAACAGTTAAGAATATTACACTTGCATTCAAGATGAATATCTCTGAAAAGGAGAAATATGTTGTTATAGTAGAGGGAAGTTCTCTTGTAACAAGGAGGAGTGTTATATTGATGAAGTAGTTGGGGGATGACAGATCCATTTTTGTGGGTGGTCCCTTTTTTCAAATGTAAGGTGATCAAGGACAGTATATTTTTTCCACCTATACAGGCATCTACAGGATCCTATTCCATCAGCTAAGTTTTTTGTGCTTTTGAAAGATTGGTCTCATCACATAGAAAAAACACAGACATTCTGTAGCGCTACGAAATCCTCTGTATAGTATGTTCTGCAAATTGTGCTACCTAAGATGCTACGAAATCTCCTATATGAACTACATAGTGGTGTTACCGATTCTACAGAATGCTACGAAATCTCCTAGCTGAACTTAACAGTGTCACTACCAATTCTGTAGGACTGTGTCAACAATGGCGCTACCAAATCTGCAGAAGCATTTGAAGGATGGTGCTACAGAAGCTGGAGACCTATTTTAGGAATAGTGCTATGAAATATACAGAGTTGTTTTGGAGGAGGCGCTACAAAATATACAGATTTTATTTGCAAAGGGCACTATAGAAATCACTACCAAATGCGCTACTAAATGGTGCTACAAACTGGCCTTTGCAGTCAAAGGATTCGGATTCATGACTCCTTTTTTATTGTTGATGATGTGGAGAGAAGCAATGATCATAGGTGGCAGCATGGAGACATCATACAACCACTGGAGGACACTTGGCACTAAAAAGTAATCCGGCTAAGGAAGGAGACATGTCATTTAATTCTTGTTGGTGTGGTTGCCAACATGGCTCCTAATTTGTAGTAGTTTGTTAAAATATGTTAGCACAGGTGTTAGAATTTTAGTTGTTTTGAAGAATCCTAGGTTGAGAAGGCCAGATCGCACCTCTAGATGTTGTCTTTCCTCTTTTGATTATAAATACATATTCTAAATGATTAGAGAGGTTCGAATGGTTGAGTTGGGCTCCATGATTGTAATATTTTTGACAAAGCAGATTTTTCTTTGGTTATGTATTGGACTTGAGAATTTTTTATTAATAAAAGTCAGTTTCTCTTTATATCATCTTGTTGCCTCTTATACTAAAGTACTCATGATTGCATGATCCATATGAGATTGTTATGGTTGTGTTATGATGAATGTTTGATTATAATACTGTTATGATGTTCTTCAGTGTTCTTTAACTTTGAATTCAAGAAGTTATTGTGTTTGAGTTTTTCCTCCTTTGGTTGCTTAAAGACCTGATGTCAATAGCAGACCTTTACACCCCCCTCACTAAGTCTTCCTCCTATTCAATTTTACTCCCATTCACTGACTGAAGCTAATCAATACCTCATTTTCTTATGCATGCTAGCCTAGATTTATGAGTTAAAACATTATTATTCTGAGTCTTGTCCATTTGACCTTTAATCACTCATTTACATTTACCATACTTTGATGGGTACTGGGCTTATCCTCTTTGCAATCTGAGGGTGATTCTCAGTGCTAACACAAGGTACTTGCAGATGACATGATTAAAATTGCATAGTGACTTGCTAACAACACTTGTGTTAAAACTTTTGATGACAATCTAGTCTCTAAAAACAATGAATAAATCTTGAAGACTACTAGTTTTATAGCCCCTTATAATGGTTTTACTTTGTCTCTACATTTAGTAATGAATACAAAATATGGGCTTAATGAAATTACATGGTAGATTACCTTTGCTTCCATTCTTTACTTAGATAAGTTTACTTTATCATTTATGGTAGATATTGGGTTTAGAGACAAAATTATGGAGAAGGAAAGTCTGTCTTAATTATAGTTTCAGTACATTTGACTTATGGCATGGAGAATAATGTGAGTCTCGTCTATGACTAGGTTGAGTGGAGATTCGAGTTTATTACACATTATTTTGGTCACCCCAGTGATCAACTGACAACATTGCATAACTCACTTCCATGTTCCCTGAAAACATTAAAAGAGACTTTCTCCATGAGAAAAGTGGTTTTCCTTTTCTTCCTTAAAACTATGTGAAATGAGATTGTCACACCCTGCTCTGTACTTGGGGTGAGACGACGCTTTATCGTCGCATGCTGCACCAAATATGGATTGCGATGTCGTCACAGGTTGCTTGTGCATAGGATGTGATGATGCTTAAACAAAGGAAAAGTGAAATTCACGAATGTTCTAGAAGGGAATCTTCTAGAAGATGAGGTGGCCTCTGATTGGTTTGGATCTTACTCGCTTCTCTGATTTAGTGGGATCATCATTATCCCCTGATCCATCCCTCCTTCACCCTATATAAAGAGTGATCTCTTATGGAAAAGGTTAAGGTTTTTAAATGCTTGCTTATACATGAAGAGTTTTGCTACATATATACTTGAGATAGCTTTGTTTTATCTCTCGAAGTCAGATTGTGGATATTCTTCATCAAAGGCATTAGAGCAAAGGTGTGTGTGTTGGATCAAAGGGGCATTGGAAGGGACCTTGCAACATCAAGGCATGGGTTGTATTCTCCACTTCCATTTTAATATAATGCAACAATACACTTCTTCCCTATAAAAGTGTCTTGAATTTTATTGTATAACTCCTTGATCTTATACATAGAATTCATTAGAATATGTATATCTTTGTTCTCTCTCTTTGTTGGTTTGTGCTTCTTAAACAAGTTCACCATCTTTTGAATCCAAATATGGAGCAACAAGGATGACACTAGCGAGGATCAAGTATCATTTAAAAGGTATGTCACTTGTCCCTCTCTGAACTAGTTTATATGACAATGAAGTCTAAGGTGAAGTTTGTACTCTATCTTATCTTGTTCTAGATTCCTTTGGAAGTTAGGGAGATTAGTTTGTGTCTGCACTTACCGATTTGTCCGATAACAAAATTGGCGACCATACTAGGGATACGACTTCTTTTGGTTTTTTGCTTCTTATTTAATTTTAGCCTACCTTCTTTTGGTCAATTTCATTCTCTGAGTCTGTGGGTGATCCATATTGACTCCCTAGGTCTGAAGGTTCATTGAGAAATTTTGTCATTCTTCCAAATTTTATTTATATTTAGGGATTGTCACATTGTATTCTATTTTTAGCCTGCGACGATGAAGAGACGATGTCACATTGTGCCTTACTTACAACCTACGACGATCCTACATCGTCGCATTGTACCCTTCTACAGCCTGCAACGATCCTACATCGTCGCATTGTACCCTTCTACTGCCTGGGACAATTCCTGTAGGAATTGTTGGAGTGACAGTCAAATTTTCTTTTCTTTGCCCAGATTTGTCTTTATTGCTTGGGATGAACTTCTAGCTTTGGTGAATGATTAGTTTACATATTTTAAGCCTGGATTTGATTGATTTTCAAGGATTGAGATTCTTCTTCATAAGCTTTGTAAATTTCATCTTTTACTTCTTATCACAAGGGTATAATCTCAAGGCTTTTCTCCTGGGTGCTTGTTTGATAACTCGTTCTTGATTTCTTTTGAGTTTTAGATTGATTTTAAGTTTTGGATTGTTGTTGATTAAGAAACAATTTTCGTTTGCATTCGACAAAAAAAATTCTTATCTTTTCATTTTTTTCTTGCATTGTGAGTTTGATTTGGGAAATAGTGTTGAGAGTGCATTAGTCTTCTTAGACCATTATATAATTTTTGGATTATGTCTCTGTTTTGATTTGAAAAGGAAAGGACTGAAGTTTATTCTTCTTTTTAGTAGTCTTTGTAAGAAAAATTTTGCATTCAAATATCTGTCAAAAAGAGAAAAATTTGAAAATTAAGTATTTTTTTATTGTTTGGAATCCATATCATTCAAAGATTGAGAAATTGGGCTTTGTAGATTTTGTATTCTAAAAATATAAAACCTTGTCCCTATTGTAATTATAGTTCATCGAATTAAACAATTGCATATCATCTCTTCTTTCATTTTATTGGGTCAAGGTCAAATACATCATCAGTTTCATTTATGTTTCCCTTTTGAGTAAGCAACAACCTTTAAAATACAGCGTAATTTTAAAAAATCTATTAGCAACTTTTATTTTCTAGAATTTCTATACACCAACATTAGCTAGGATAGTGATTTGGAATAGGTTGTAAGGCACACGCTCTAAATCATCAAAACATGCAATAGCATCTTGTGATGGGGAGAGTTCAAATCCACTTGCTACATTTTGTCTTGGGAAGCCCTTATAACACAAGGGTCAATCACAAGGTCGCATTAGGGTCAGCAGAGTTACTCACCTTGTTTTGTTGGTATTAGTGTAGAGAGTGTGAATATTATTGGGAGTCACTTGAGAAGAAAATCATGTGGGGACCTTCTCGAGTTGATTTCGGGCTTAGATACCCTGCCCTTGCGCATGGATCGGACTATCGGTTGCTTCCCCAGGCATCATTGTCGTAATTGGTAACCTTAGTGGCCTATATATTTAGAGTCTTTACATGAGATGACTGTGGAGGGGAAAGTCTTCATGGTACCTGGAATCGATGTTGACCAAACTTACTTAAGCTCCTTGGAGGGTATACACATGATTATCTATGGGAGCTTGCACCAGGGTGTAAGTCCATTAAGTAGGTCGTCAACATAACTTTTCCACTTGCTTTATCCTAGCCCCTTCTTGTCTTGATTTCATGACGTTGGATTTCATCACCAACTAGTGACTCCGAAATAAGAAGGTTTGTTTGTGTGTTTGATATCTAGATTTTATTAGTGAGTGTTGTTTGTTTCTCTAGTTGGCCATAGATTTATTTCATTATTTATTTGGTGTGGCCAACATCGACCCTTGTCGTTCACATAGGATGCAAGGGTTACCTCCAGAAGATCCGAAAGAATACACAAATTTGCTTCCTAACTCACCAGAGGGTTCTCCTGAAGGAGAAATCAATAACGACGTAGCCTCTAAGATTGGAAGTTCTACTCCATTGGAGGAATCAATACTTCCTGTAAATCCGTTATTGAGTGTTGTATAAGATCCACTTTTGCTCCGGATAAATTCATCGGGAGACATTGTTGTTGAAGATTGTACTAGAACACCTATTGGACCTCACACATAGTCTGGTGTAGACGATCCACTCTTTCAGAGTGATTCGTTTAGAAATCGAGTTCATATTGCTAGAATTTTTAATCCTAATTCTTATGCCCCTATCTGTTCTCTTTTGAGGACCTCTTCGGGACAATATATTTTTGAAAAACTAGGAATGAGTAATCTATGCTAGAGGACCTCTAATCAAACTATGGAATCACATAGGCATGTGACTTCCACTGCTTATACAATACCCTTGGATCATTTTACAAGCACGACCAATAATGTTGTCACAGTTTCAGACCAATTGTTGGTTGGTTCTCATACAATTCTTCCTCTCCATCTCGCTAGCTCTACCATGGTCCAACAAGCTACGCTTGTTTTTGTCGGAAGTGCGGTAATCACTCAAGATCCAATTGGAACACCACTTCTGCTTATATCAAATCCATCACTTACACCTGGGCATCATGCTCTCAATACTTCTATTGCTAATCCTGCCTAGAATCCATACGAAGGGCCTAATATTTTTGTTCCTCCTGGGTATAATGTTGCTAGTATTTTTGTTCCTACACCTACCCAAATTCTCTCTGCAAGGCCTAGCATTCCTCCTCCACCTTCACCTAGAGGATCTAATCGTCCCGACCCCAGTAGCTCCAATCAATTTGGAGGCACAAGTCATTCTGTCACTTCTAGTTTTCAAATTCTTGTTGGAGGTCAACCTCAAGTTGGGGGACCATCTCAAGTTGGGGGGAAACCTAGAGTTGGGGGGAAACCTCAAGTTGGGGGTCATAACCCAATGTACGGGAAATATACCCCTGGATTACAATCTCAACCTTGGAATTTTCCTTTCCAAGGCAATCAACAATAGCCTGGGGGGGGAATCCTCAAGTTAATTCTTTTGTACTCCCTAATTTTGGGCAACCATATCGAGGTTCTATGAATCTGACCTTGGGGTTAAGATTTTTAGTCTAATGCTCCTCTCCAAGGAAGCATACCCAATCAACCAAATCATGTTGGTTATTCGACTCAAAACCCTCCACCACAGAATTTGACAGGACTCTCTAACTATCTATAGACTGCTTATGGTCCTACTGGTATACGTACGGGATTACCTGATCCAGGTGGATATCGGGGGCCACCCACCTTTTCCAAATGGCTCAAAACAGTTTTCTGGCCATTTTGGCAATTTACTATTTTTAGCAGGTTTTCACTTCCGGGGCCATT